>JAAMPI010000021.1:0-96880 GCA_013054445.1 Cudoniella acicularis
GTGAGGGAGATGCGTCAAACCAGGTCTGTGACATCTGTCACAGAGCACTCAGGAGAAGTCAAGTAAACAGTGCTCTATTCCTTAGAATAATCAACGAAGAAGGGAAGAAGGGGAAGGGAGAAGCAGCCACGTATTTAACCTCTGCCCGAAACCTCGCTTAGGCCTAGCGCCGTCACGTGTAGTGTAGGTCACGTGAACCAACTCCGTGACACTCTCTAGAGGTGGTTTAGCCTTTAACGTGTTTTACTAACGTCGTACGCTCGAGATCGTACTTTCTAGCTATTATAGCGTAATTAGGCTTCGATAAGCTCTTTAATTCAGCTAGCGCCTTCTGTATACGGTCTTCGTAGCTCATTTTATAGGTGTTAGAAGTTGGTGGTTGTGTCGGATAAAATGCGGGAATTCAAGCGGGAATTCGAGTAGGCACCTAAAAATCCAACACATACACCACCCCCCCCCCCGCGGTGTCACGCTGAACCAAGGAAACTTGGCCCTGAAAGACCAGGAAATTTGGTTGCCCGGCACGGGTGCTTTCCAGCCTCACAGATTAGGTGCTCTTGCTGACTAGTCTTGCCTTCAACATGACCGTTCTAACTGCAATCATCTCTTTCTCTGCGCAGTGTTCCTTGCACTACAGTATACAGTCAGTAGCGAAATCGCCTTCCGCCCCAAGCATGCTGCAGAGTTTGATAGAGCCCTCTATGCCATACTTGGCTAAGCGTCGAGTGCCCCTGTACTAGGGGCTTTAGGGGTGCTGCTCCTGTTGGTCATAGAGTACCCTAATTTTTTCATATTTTACCGAGCGCCCGAATCGTACTGCTCTGTACGAATGGACTGAGATGGCATACTGCTATTGGTGGTGCCGTACCGAACTATCGCCCTGCTAAGCCTAGCCAACCACAGTCTAAGCCTCGAAAGGTGAGGTGAAAAATTTTTCGCACTTCCAATTTCAACTGCCTCGTTGAAGAACAAGCTTATTGCAATTATTTACAGGAGTCCGATTTCTAACTTCTTGTCACAATGTGCGGTGGTGATCTGAAATTCGACCCGCGTGATTGGTATGACGCAACTGAGATTGCAGCTGATTGGGTTATAGCTGACTTTGGTGAGCCTGGAACAGCTTTTCTTCTTTTGCTTTCAACTTGATGCCAGTGTTTTCTGACATTAGAATCAACAAGGGCTTGGGAAACTTCTGAAACACCAGCGGAGAGCGGAGAAATGTAAGTGTCTAGATTACCAACCTGCCTACATGAACTTTGATACTCACATGAAGATTACAAGCTTTCCTTAGTGAGGCAAAAGCCAGTTGGAATTTGGCATTAATATCACTCGCCGCACAAGTCTTAAAGTCAATCGATCTCGTCCGTTCACCTAATGATTTACTACTCGCTCAAACACAGACCGGATCCAAGCAGTCCAGATCTTCTAAGGTAAATTGTCGCAAAAGAGACATAATCGCAACCTTTTGGGGAACAGCCGATTCAGCTTCTCACGAACAAGATTATCTCCAGACGCACCCATACCCGCCACCTTCAAGATGGAAGCGAGTCTTAACGGCCCAAAGCCTTGAAGACAAACTCATGGTAGCGCCACAAGCACCAAATATTGAGACTCGTGTGTACAACGAATTACCGTATCACGACTCTATTCGGCTCTTGCGTATTGAACCAGGCATCAACACTCCGCTGGAATGTCAACTTGAGATAACAAGATTATGTCAGCTATCCCACACATACGAAGCCATATCGTACGTTTGGGGAAACAGGCCCGACCGCGTCCAAATATCGAGTCTCTCCGGACCTCTGAACACTACCTGGAACTTGAGTGACGCTCTCCATCGACTACGTCTTGCAGATCGACCTAGATACGTTTGGGCTGACGCTCTCTGTATAAACCAAGACGACACAAACGAAAGAAGTAAACAAGTACGCCTAATGCGATTCATATACAAGCACGCAAGCCAGGTCCTAATTTGGCTTGGTGTTGATCCCGCAAGGGAAGCAATTCTTGCATTTTCCGTCCTTTGTGGGATTGCCTCGGGGATCGAGTTGAAAGGCCGCCCAGTAGGCCAACCATCCTATACCTCGAATGGCGTATCCTCTCAGCGTATCACGCACCTTCCCGGTCATGATACACCTCCTTCGGTGGGTTCCTCATTGTGGGTAGCAGTGGCGAATCTATTCGAAAATCCATGGTTCTGGCGTGTTTGGTGCATCCAAGAGGTTGCTCTGGCATCATCGGCGTTGGTGATATGGGGAGAATGCGAGATAGCTTGGAGATGGCTGGGACTGGCCGCCGCTCGAATACAGGCTAATTATTACCAGATCCTGCACCGATACAAGATGAGTGGCGTCTTCAACGCATATCTTGTGTACAGGATATCGCAAGGGGAGCATGACCTCCATCCTATTAGCTTGTCCTTCTCCCATTTAGTTGCTCTCACCCGGCATTTCAGAGCCACCGATCCTAGAGATAAAATTTTCGGGCTCCTTGGTCTGTCTGCGACTGACTCCGATCCGGAAAATGGACACCTTTTCATAGACCCTGATTACTCGCTTCCAGCACAAATCGTGTACCGCAACTATGCACATAAGGTTCTTCAATCAGACCGCTCACTCACTTTGCTTTCAGGCGTCCAGCATGGTCAACGTCTAATGAATTCGGTTACCTGGGTCCCCCAACTCGAACAGGAGTACACACGTTCATTGGCCCCTTTCGAGATCGACCCGAATTTCTCAGCATCGGCAGACTTAGACTTCGAGTACCAGAGGATGTCAGACGATATCATTACGCTGAGGGGTATTCTAATCAGCAGTGTTTCGCATACTCTCCCCACCGAGATTGCAACATCGAATGACAGTTCAGTATTCGCAATATCCAATTTGGCACAGGACACCAAGCTCTTACCACTCTTTCGAAACACGCAGGGTCAGATCCGCCTAAGCTACACGTTAACAGCAGGCAAGGCCTGGGACAGTAACTGGACTACTGACCCCGAAAGCCATCTCAACGATTTTGCTGCTTTCATCAGGCAGAGTAATCCTTGCCTGGCTCACAATTTCAATGCTGGTAAGAGACGAAGAGGCGACGCTGAGAGATTCCGTGAAGCTGTATGTAGAGTCTGGGGTGGACGACGACTGTTTTTCACCGAATCCGGCCAGTTGGGTCTTGGGCCTCAGGCAATATGCCCTAGTGATCGCATATGTATTCTTTTTGGAGCTGCGGTACCTTTCGTACTGAGACCTCAAAAGAATTACTTCCTTATTGTTGGAGAGTGCTATATCTATGACTTGATGGATGGACATGTTGTGGAGATGTGGCGGGAGGGAAAGTTAGAAGACCAATATTTCGAGATACATTGAGTTCATGTGTGTAGGTCATCATTTGCTATTCATACTTTGCCGTTTGTCTAAGTAGCTCTCAAAAAATCTATCAAGGGTGTTGGACGAAGTGTTGCGATAAGGTATAGAGATCAAGGCTCAATAGTGTATGTTCAGTATAACTGTCTTGAATTGACTGCTGTTCTTACAGTGCGGTCAGAGAGCTTTTAGAGGCGCTGCGTGATGCTATCCGAGGTCATAGGTCACTGCTTGAAGATGGAAAGATTCTTCATCGGGATGTCTCCGAAAATAATATCATCATGACCGAACTCCCCGCCGAAGATGCCCTGAAAGGAAGACTAATTGACTTGGACTTGGCAAAGGAACTGGACGGCATGCCGAGTGGGGCTCGTCACCGGACTGGCACTATGCAATTCATGGCGATCGAGGTTCTTGAAGGCAAAGGTCACACATATCAGCACGACCTCAAGTCATTTTTTTATGTCTTCGTATGGATGTGCATAGGCTGCTCGATGGGTACCCGTGGGTAGGAGTAAGGAGAGTTACTCCTACCCGTGGGTATACCCATGTACGGGTACCCATATATGGGTAGACCCGCAGGTAGGTAGATATGCCCACGGGTTGCCAAGAACCCGTATAAAAACGAAGATATACTTTTATTTAACTTTTTGATTATTCTCCTAATTATTCTCCTAATTACCTTTTATATACTCTACTAGTATATCTTCCTAGTGCGAACCCTCCTGGCGCGCACCCTCCTCGTGTCCACCCTCCTCCTTCGCACGCACTCTTCCCTTCGAGTCCTCTCTTCGCTCGTACTAAGTGAGTCATTAATTTTAAAAAGTCAGCCTCCTAAGCCCCCCTAAGAAGATGAAGGTAAAGTCAAAGCCACTAGCGCTATACTAAACCTTAACCGCTTCTGGATTCTCATCCCGGTAATCCGTAGCCGACGAGCACGGACGAAGAGAGAGGGAGAGGGAGAGGGAGAGGGAGAAGGAGAGAGGGGGAGAGGGGGACTTGAAAGGAAGCGTGCACAAGGAGAGCGTGTATAAGGAAGGAGAGTATATACAAGAAAAGCGTGTACAAGAAAGGAGAGTGTGTGCTAGGAGAACATATATATGGAAGAAGAGTATATACTAAAAGAGTATATATAATTTACATAAATTTATATAATATTTATGTATACGGGTACCCACGGGTACCCGCGGGTACCCATATAGGAGCAAGAGAAACTATACCCACCCGCGGGTGGGTAGCCCGCGGGTAATGGGTACTACCCACTACCCATCACGCAGCCTATCTAGAAGTACAATCATCAGAAGTGGAAGTTTTAAGATCAAATCGCCCAATATTTAATAGTCTGAACTGGCTGTATTACAAGCAGGAAGTCGTGTTATAAGTCTCAGTCTGTTGATCTCAAGGATGCGCCTTCTTCGTAACATTTTTATCGTGCCTCACTAGCATGTGACTCACTATCAAACTCGTTCTGAATCAGAAAAATGAAATCCACGTTACTCGAAGTCATTGAAATTGAAGCTTCATCAGGAATCATCTTAATGATCTTCCGTGTCGTCACACACACATTTTGTTTGTATTTTCAGCGCCGATTCAGACTGCAACTGCTGAGCTGCCTTTCCATCCGAATACGGTTTTCGTGTCTTAGGGGTGATATACCCGCAACAACGAGTGCGGGCCATTAAACCCAGCATTTGGGAAGGACAGCTTCATCTCTTTCTATTGAGTCGTATTTCTTGAGAGCAGTGTCTGATCCAAAAAGTTACGGGTTATATTTATATGTTGATAGAGAACGGAAGCTTGGTTGACAGTTTAGTAGACCACAACACAGGAGCGACTTGAGTGTTGTTGCGCAACCTCGAGAGCGCTCTAATTCTATCCTCCACGCTGTGGTTTTGATATACAGGCCTTGGGAATCCGTTTCGTATGGTACTTAAAAAATCATAGAAACTGGTGAAATTTCAGCATGGGCTCCATTGACTTTGTGGGAAATAACGTACTCTTGGAAGAAGTTGGAGGCATGTAGTCGATCACTATCCTAGAACATGTATCCAAAACGCCTGAGAATACTGCATTTAGTACCGACAAAGAATTCTCTTGTTGAGAGTGTATATAGTTCACGGAGTTGGTAATCGAAAGCCCATAACCATGCCTCGTTTGGGAAATGAATGTCGTCTTCACCGAATTTAACAATGGCACCGCTATCCAAAGCCTCCCGTTGAGCTTCGAACTCGGGAGTTTCAAAGGCAGCGTGAAAAGGCTCTTCACCTAAAGCTTCTGTCAAAAAATCATGCCCAAAGCAGCATGAATGTCTCATGATGATTTTCATGAGGGAAACACCTGTGGCTACAAAGCAATTTCGCAATTCCGATATCCTGAGTGTGGCGAAATGATGCTGCCCGCGACTGAAGAACGATTGCTTGCTAGATCGAGAAAAAAAAGCTGCTTTCCCAGCGACTGTCGTAAGGTCGTCGTCCCACGTCCCAAGTTGTTGGATCATCCTTAAGAGAATCATAAAAATCGTCTTCGGTTTCCTGCCACTTTTCCATTATTTTGTCGGTTATGAAGTCATTCACGGTGCTCAACTCTTCGACCTCCCAGGCAGGGCATGAGGTAAGAAAGATGTGTGATTGTCGGTAGCCGCCAATGATCTCTCCTCTATCCTGGTCATAATAAAACAGATCGCCGAAAATGGCATACCGGTAAATGGAACGATAAATTCTCATTCTCTCAATGTTGGAAAGTGAACCGAAAGTAGCAAGTGGAGGTTCACGAATTACGGTATATAAAATGGGAAGCTTTTCTTTGACAAAAAGGCCAGCGATGAACTTGACATCTTGATGTATCCGTCACAGGGGCAACATAACATCCGCGGGTAGAAATCGTGGGTGATGTTTTTCGTTCATTCTCGCAGAGTTGTATTTGGCAACCCAATCTACAGTGTGCTGCCAAGATGATCCTTCTCGTCCAGTTTTAATAACGTTTATCCATAATGTGCAAGACGACAATAATTCTTTTGAAAAGCGAGAGACAGAAAGGGGGGAGGTAGAAACAAGAAGTCACATACCAGAGAATGGAATATTAATAATATTTTTAGGTATAGATATAGGGACCCTTCTACACGCAAAATTAGGATAACTTCTCGTGAGACTGAATTCAAGAATCCAAGTCAATATATCATAGTATATTTGATTGATTAAAAGGAAAGAGAATATCTAAAGTATACATCGAGTTTAAATACAGGAGAAGCCGCGGCTTACGCTAGGCTAAGTGATGGAAATCACTTGTTGGAAACTTGACGTTTTCAAGAGTAGGGGTATATTTGCTAGACGACTCAACACCGGAGGTCAAGCATACCATTCACACCATATGAAAGTGTTAGGTCAAGAATACCAAAGTTTGAGGGAACACGCTCTTTTATATCTTGACCCGTCTTTCAAACTTCCACTGGGACCACAAATGGTATCATCCGTAACAAGAGACAAGCTGTTTTCTGATGCTGGTGTGAGGTATTGGCGCTCTAATCTTGAAAGCCGAGTCCTGTTCTCTCATGCTGTACAGAGACTGAGCCAGAAATAAGCCTTACACTTCATCGAGATCGGTCCACATTCTGCGCTCGAATTACCTATCAAGCAGATACGATCCAAGTTAGGGATCACTGTTGACAAGATGCCTTACTCTACAGCAATCAAGCGGCACACAAACTCAATTCAATCTGTTCTTAGTCTTGCTGGATCCCTCTGGCTCCATGGTCATGATGTAGCATTCAGTAAAGTAAATGGCTTATTTCTGAACCGAAAACCTGGATGTCAAGCGCAACACTACAAAGTTCTTCACAATCTTCACCCATATCGATGGCACTACGAAGGGCTCCTCTGGACTGAGCCTCGTTCCAGCCTGGAGTTTCGAAAGCGCAGATACCCGCGCCATGAGCTTCTAGGATTACCCATCCCTGGAGGAAATGGACTGGACAGCATGTGGAGAGACGTGCTGCGAGTTGCAGATATATCTTGGCTGCAAGATAATAAACTAGAGGAGACAGTGGTCTTTCCAGGCGCCGGATATCTCGCTATGGCCATCGAAGCAGTATTGCAAGCTTCCGGGTCCAGCTTCAACGAAAACCCAACCTTTCGCTTGGAAAACGTGAATATTCTGACAGCACTGGCGCTCTCCACAGAACAATCAGCAAGTGTTGAGATATTCACTCTTTTACGTCGATCTCCAATATCTTACACTTCGAATTCCAGCAACTGGTGGGATTTCAGTATGTCGAGCTTTTAGGATGGTATCTCCATCCCTCATGCAAGTGGATGTATCTGCATTCAAGCCAGCTCTACGCCTAGAAAAATGAAGTACAAAGTTCTGGCAGGATTTTTAAAGCCGTCCTTGCCACGAATGTGGTATGAAAAACTCATCAAGGAGGGTCTAAATTTTGGACCAGCATTTCAATCAACCCACGAGTTCAATGTCCCAAGAAGAAGGCCACTTAATTACCGCAATACAAAGCTGCCACTCCTACGGGCTTGTGGAGACAACTGGGATTGGTCTCTCTATGCCGTTCACCCTATAACACTTGATGCAATGCTGCAGACGGCTATTGTTGCAACATCTGGTGGAGACAGTGGAAACCTGCATGCGAAAGTTCCGACCAAATTCGATGTCGTTGTTATCGAAACACCCGAACCCTTCACATCCTTGGCTTCTATCAATGTACGGGCCGAGAGCATCCGTTTCGGTGTCGCTGAGATAGGAGTAGAACCTATCGATTCAAGCAATCGTATAGTTGCGTATTTTGACGGCGTCAGGCTCAGCCCCTACGAAGTTATCTCGCAAGTTGGAACTACCGAGAAACGCCATCCAATGTTGCGAGTCTTGTGGGAGGCTGACATTTACGGACTAGGACTCATGCTGGCTGACCATTTGTCTGGCTACCTCGATGAACTCGTCCGAGAATCAAGCTCGGAGCTGCTTTGAGTCTCCTCACGCACAAGAATCCTGGGCTTCGAATCCTTGAACTGGGCAATGATATCAATGATATTACAAAAGCAACTCTAGATCTCCTTGGTTCCAATACCGCTTTCAAGCGGTTTTCCTCTTACACTATGGCTTCATTCTCAGACACTGGTGAGCTCCTTGGCGCGGGCGTCAATATTGAAAATAGCGAGCGCGAGGCTATTTCACCCCTCACATGTCAAATTTGATCTTGTGCTTCTGCCTCTCATCTCTACAGCAAACGTTTACCTTAAGAGTCGGCTTGACCTTATCACGAGTCTTATGAAACCGGAGGCTCTTCTGTTGATAATCTCCAGTGTCAAGTCAAGAGGACTCAGAAATACTGACTCAATGGATGTGGTTGAATGCAGACTCTCTGATGATGCTGTGCAGATTTCTTTGGCTCGTGTATCGGACTTGAGCAGCATGGATGCCCTAAATGGATTTTGTTTCATTGTTCTTGATCGGTGCACGAACGAATTGAGTGGAGCAATTATGGAAAAGCTCGCAAAAATTTCTGGACGACCTACCTCGCGGTTTACTCTAGATGAGGTTACAGAAGATACTATTACTCCTGGAGCCACGATCTTCTGTCTTATTGAATGCTCTGAGCCAGCGCTCTCTACATCAACTAACGAAGAGATTGAACGTATCAAACATATCACCAACAGGGCATCTAATATCGTCTGGGTCACTGGAGGTAATCTCCTTGATGGAAGTCGACCAGAATTTGCTCTTATATCTGGTATTGCCAGAGCTTTGGCGCCGGAGCAGCCATCTCTGCAGTTCTTCACGTTTGATATCGACGATATTCGCTCTGAAGTGCAGCAAACTGCTGAGCGTCTAGTGTCTGTGTTAATGCAACGGGCCGATCCCCTCGACAAGGAATTTATCCAGCGCCAAGGAGTTGTACAGGTAAGCAGATTAGTTCCAGATAAGGACTTAAACAGTTGTTTCCGGCAGAAGCAAGGCACAGAGCTGATGGACATGCCACTCGAGGATGCACAGCCCTTCAAGCTTTCCATCGAGAAACCCAAACAGTTTGATAGCTTATGTCTCAAACAAATAGAACTTCCGAAGACTCTTGGACTGACAGATGTTCAGATCCAAATCAAGACAGTTGGACTAAACGCGGAAGACTTCTATGTCCTTGCGGGCAAGGACAACACCCTTAATTCGACTTGTTCACTCGAGTTTTGTGGTATAGTCGAAAGAGTCGGCACTTCAGTTGTAACGCTATCTCCCGGTGATCATGTTGTGGCAATGGCCCCATCGCCTTTCCAGACTTCGCAGATTGTACCTGAATGGGCTTGCCAGAAGTTGCGGGATGACGAAGACTTCAACATCCTATCACGCCTTCCTTTGGTATATACTACGGTGATATACGCGCTTCACGGTCGGGCACGTATCAAGCGGGATGAAACCATTTTGATCTATTCAGGGGCTGGTGGAGTCGGTATCGCTGCAATCCAGCTTGCAATGTTGGCTGGTGCTGAAGTAAGAATTCTAAGAGATATTTTTTCTTCGATACATTCGCTAATTACTTTAGGTCTTCACTACGGTTTCGACCGAGGCAAAAAAGGATTACCTCGTCAAAACTTTCCGGATTAAGCCTTCTAATATCTTCAGCTCTCGAGATACATCTTTCCTGCCAGGCATACTTGAAGCAACTAACGGGCAAGGTGTCGATATCGTGCTGAACTCACTCTCTGGTGACCTCTTGCATGCTAGCTGGCGCTGTTGTGGCCAGTTCGGACGTTTCGTGGAGATCGGCAAGCGCGACTTAACTGATGCTGGTAGGCTGGAGATGGACCAATCTTTGAAGAATGCAACCTTCACAGCATTCGACTTGAGCCCCTTATACAATACCAACAGCATGATCCTAAATCAGACATGGGCTAGACTACTTCGCGAAGCCCTTTGGCCCTACAGAGAGAAGAAAATCATGAAAATTGACCCGTTGGAAGTGTTCGATATCTCGAATATTACCCAGGCATTCAGATACTTCTCGTCAAGAAATCGAATGAGAAGATAGCCATTGACCTCGAGAACCCAAAGTCAGTCCTGCCAGTTCAGCTCGCAAAGTATAACACCACATTTAGCGATGAAAAAAGCTATATAATGGTTGGATGCGTCGGTGGCTTGGGTCGAAACTTGTCCCAGTGGATGAGAAATAGAGGAGCAAGGAAATTCGTCTTCTTGGGCCGCTCGGGTATCGATAAGGAGTCTGCCCGTTGCTTGATCGAAGATCTGCAGAGGGATGGTGCTGACTGCAAGGTTGTTCGCTGAAACGTCTGCAACAAAGCTGACGTTGATAAAGTTATGGATCAAGTGGACGGGCTCGTTGGAGGCGTTGTTCAAGCTGCAATGGGCCTTAGCTTTAGTAAATTGTTCTCTAATATGTCTGTCGGTGAACTCACATCACTATAGGAAGTTCTTTCGCTTCGATGCCCAATGAATCCTGGGACACGGCTATCGATCCGAAGGTGGTGGGAACATGGAATCTACACAAAGCTATCAAGGGCAGAGATTCTGAGTTGGACTTTTTCTTAACGACTAGCTCAATCTCTGGGAGTGTGGGTACTGCAACAGAGTCTAACTACTGCTCTGTAAATTACTTCCTGGATGTTTTCGCACGATACAGGCGTAGCCGAGGGCTCCCGGCAACATCTATCGGTCTCGGCATGATTTCAGAAGTCGGCTACTTACATGAAAACCCCGAGATCGAGGCGCTTCTTTTACGAAAAGGAATCCAAGCCATCAATGAAGACGAACTCATTCAAATTATCGATATCGCACTCACAAACACTTCTACCATTCCACATGCTTATGACAAGCTGGCCGGTGCCCACCTGCTCACCGGCTTGGAACCATTTGGTCTCAAGGAGTTTCGGAAGAAGGGCTTTGAGGGCACGAATCCCACGCTCGACGATCCTCGTGCTGCAGTTCTCGCAGCTGCTCTCGGCGGCCAGGCGGATATTGCCTAAAAAAAAATAGGATAGAAACCTCTCCACTGACGTTGTCCATGCTTTGGAGATAGGTACCACTCTTCCTGATGCTGTCCTTACACATGTCACCAAGCGGTTTGGGAACCTGGTCCTAATGCCATTCGCGCAAGTGGATGTGGGGAAGCCATTAGCGGATTATGGAATGGATAGTATGATTGTAGCAGAGTTTAGGACTTGGTTCTTTCAATCTTTTGAGGTTGATATTCCTTTTTTGATGTTATTGACTAAGATAGCGACGGTGAGAAGCCTGAGTGATTCTGTTCTTGTTCAGCTCTAGGCAGAGAAGGTAAAGGACTGAGGTAGATTTTTCTGAGATCTTTCGTTAACTAAATCTTGGTACGCGTTGCCCGTAAATCTTACAATGTGATTTGCACTTGTTATTAGCTAAGGGAAGAATATGTTTTTAGCCATGCGGTTTATGATGGCCAAGATGCTTAATGCTCACAGATACTTTCATTGTGATGATTAATAGGTCACTGCTCAGTACCCATACCAAAGTCGGAGACCTGCAGGCTGCAACTCCTTTCATTCAAATTTTTGTAGTAGTATGAGGTCTCCCGCTTGCGATCTGGGATAGGTATATAGAAGTGATATAAGGATGCTGGCTCAGATGCAGACTCAATTGAAAAAATATCCTCTAATAATTGTCGTTAACATTTTAGCATGTATAAGTGGCTTCCTTCCACCTCTCTCCTTCTCATGAATGCCAAATTACAAGCAAAGAGCTCTCCAATATGACACTCACGCCCCCTATTCCTTTTTCTCCCATCTCCGCAAATGCTTATCCACGCCATTCACACCACTTTAAATCCCCTGCCAACCTTCAATCACCGCATCTTTGTGCTTCTTACTGGCTAGAATCTCCTCTCTCCATAACCACCCTACCGCCGCCGCCACTCCCGGACCCGCAATCACACACAATGCAGCCAATAACCCGAGTGCAACCACCCAACTTAATCTCACCATTCCTGCTTTCTTGAGATCTTTGATCAGATAGGAAATCCAGAGAATAGAACTTCCCGCGAAGAAAATGTGATCCCAGATCAGGAAAGCCCGAATAGCGCCCATGTACGTATGAATGTCCTCGCCTGAGGGGATAAATAATTGGTACAGAGAGACAAAAGAGGATTTTGAAGCTGAAAATGGGGTTGTATACAGCCAAATAGCAGCAGAAACCGCCGTCAATCTCCCGACGGTGATCCTAATCGCCCATAAGTCGCGCTTCACGTTGTAAAGCCGACCGTTCTGGATTGTGCTTGTCAGGAGCGTCGCTCTTAGCATTGCTTGCCCAAAGCTGACCCAAACTGGGAATAGATGCCATAACCAGACTACTTTGTGCCGTAGGAGTAAATCTGGTGCGCAGTAGGACAGAAACAAGGGCATGTAATAGCCTAAAAGCTGCGGGGGCGCAGATAATTGTTGCAAAATTTCTTTGCACTGTTAGTACATCATGTTATAAACGAAGAGATTGTGCTCACGTCACTCACGTCGCTCACGTCATTAACGACATTAAAGAAATCAGAATAATTATCGTCCATTTGCGAAAAGAGGACCAATTTTGAGGGTTCAATAGATCTTTCGGGCCCTCGAAGTTGACTACTAGAGGATCATGGTCTCCTGTCTTAGATTTTGTAGCTGACTTGAAATTGGGGGTCTCCATCTTCGAAAGTGCAGATGTTGCAGTTGAGGGAGCGGAGTTGGAAGGAATACTGTTTCCGTCCGGCCTTTTTCGTCCGTCGGGTTGGAACATAGGGTTTTTTATCAGTCGAGTCACTATAGTAAATCCCTTGGTCTTGCTTTTTGCAACGCTGTTGTTGAGAGATAAGCAATAATGTGGACAGCTCGTTCCATATCATCGCTCTCGTGTGGTGTGATTGGACTCACTCTATCCAATAGGAATGTATATTTTGTCATGCACCAGTTGGACAAAATCCTTCTAATATGCCTGAACCTGAACCCGTCTTCCTTCCTATTTGAGCAAGTTTGCGGTTGCGAGAATAAGTGGTATTCAACAATTGACAACTACGCTAGTCTTAACATACTCCTTGTTCAAGGTGGCCGCGTGGCGTTTTCACCAGGATTTATTGGAATTGTGAAGCGAGTGGTGAGTGGCTTCATCCCTTCGCAACTGGTTTTGATTTTTATGCGGAAGAGGAAGCAGACTTATAAGAAAGTAGGAGATATTTGCTTGATTTACCCACAGGAGATATTTAATGGAATATGGAAAGGTAAAAAAGAAGGCCGCAAACTCGACGAAATATTCATAGGGGTGCAGGCTCAAGGTTCGTAAATAGGGGTGAAAGTTGGAGTTGTATTGTTGGGTCCTGTAGGCTTTTTACCGCGCAATCAAAAAAAATAATCTGGAAGGTGCCCTGGTGACTCAGTCAAGGGGTGTGTTGGGTACATGGTATCTATACGTGTGCGAAACGCCTCCATTTATCCGCTGTTGTAACCTTCTTAATGAGCCTGGATAAATTGCAATCGGAGTCTCACTGCAGCACCAACCTCAGGACGCTTCTGGTGCTAAATATTACGCTCCGTATGATTCCCTCGGCTTATCCAGATGTGTTATCGCATAGGATCTAACGTCGACCGAGTGCAACCATCTGTGCACGGCATGTCCGTTTTCTCCTGCAATACGAGGGGAGGGAACCAATATTGAATTACTCGTAGACCATTATATTTTTCTAAGTTGCACATTGCACGTTACGGTAGCGAAGTCCAATATAAAATATAAATGATTCCGTACTCGAACTCTGTATCGGAAAGGTGCGATTGATACAAATGTAACAATACTGAAAATTTGTTCTTGATAAGCAAAGCATTATGGCAACTTATTCTTCACAGGCTTTCGAAAATGGTTTGCCTGTATACATAAATGTAGTTCTTAAGTCAATCTCCATTTTGTTACAAGACTTTGTCATTCTCTGCAGCTAATATCATGGGAGTGGGAAGAACTTATTGATACTATTGCTTCCGGGGTTCAATCGCCTCCCAAAGGGTTCGAGGTGTCCCATCCTTCGCTATCCCACCCTTGGGTCTCCACATAGCCCAGTATTGAATTGGTTGAGGAGTCAGCTTTTGGATCATTTCGTGACGTTCTTTACTACCATTTTCTGCATCTACCAGGACTTTCAGAAGTGTAATGAAGCCGAATTTTTGGTACAGCATTCTGCCAGCATCAGTGGCTTCGACGTAGCACTCGATGTCCAATTCGTCGGCCTTCTTCATGCCCCAGTTCAACATCAAGCTTCCCACTCCTTTCCTTTGGTGGTCCTGTCTGACACTAGTATCATCCATTGCTAGACACAAAAATCGTTAGTATTATCTAAGGAATGGGGGAATGTCTTGGGGATAATTTTGTAGCATACCTATCATGGGCCTGTTCATCCAACTTGCTCTTGGGTAAAAGCACTGACTTAAAATTTCCTCCGCACACTCCTTGCCTTCTCTATCGCTCTGTAGCCACCATGGAAGCTGAATCCTTGTCGCGCCGTTAGGAAAAGGAGCCGATGTGTACACCTTCCAACAGATTGAGCCGACTACCTCTTGTGTTGGAATATGCACCACGATCGTCTTGTGGCTTGCAGGATCATTGGTGTGTCCGATCCAAGATCGCTCTTTGTCGATAGCAATCGTAGCTTCAATATCGGCCTGTGGCTCGCCCAGGAATGGGCCATGATTGATGCGTATGATCGAAGTGATCGAGGGGTCGTTCCATACTTGAAAGGTGAGGTCAATAAGAGCGTCATGCTCTTCGCGAGTCTTAACTTCCTTGAGGAGATAGTCTGACATGGGAAGGCAAGCAATGATATCTGGGGTGTGGCGAAATTTTTTTTGGGGATTGAAGAGAACAAGTTGGTTGGGTGGGAGACGTGGGTGAGATGGAAAATTATGGGGGACTCGGCAATACTTAGGTCAATGCTGACCACACTACTATAGACTGTAGTAATCTTACAGCATTTTATTATCTCCGAACTCACATGACCCAAACTCGAGAAACCCATAGAATCTCTAAGGCTAGCGCAATTCTTAAATAATGAATATGTGGGGAAGGTTTCTCATTATCTGAGGTGCGTTCGAACTTCACAAGACCTGATAAATCACGACCAAGGTAAATGTCATCAAATATCAACCTTGATTTTGAATTCTGTGTAGGTACGACATGGTACATATAAAGGAGCTTCTCCTTGATACAATCATAGAGATCTTGCTCTACCCTCAGCTTCTCATTTGCCAAAGCCAGCCGTTTCCTCATCACCCACATAAATGTCTGTGGCCATGCTTATCAAAATATTATTTCGCAACATCATAGTATGGAGAGTCGACGGCACAAAATGCATGCTTCTCTAGATAATGACGAAGCGGAAACTATAGAAAGCCTTCACTCGAGTCTTGCTTTAAAGTCGAGTTTTCAACTATCCCAGCAGGTAGCTATTTTTTGACTATTCTTTTCGCGAAAGATTGTTAGAGGAGCCTAAAAAAAATACGACGTTCGGAAGTGAAGGTTTTCGAAGCACGATACCTCATACATAATAGTCCGGACTCGGCGTATCACAAGCAGGGTCGTAACTCGGACAGGCCGCCTGACGAGTCTTAGTCTACTGATCCCACGGAAGTGCCTCCCCTCATCATCTTCAAAACCGATGTACTATACCTCATTCCGAGTCAGTTGCATTTATTCAAATACCAAAATCATTTTGGACATGGAAGAGTGAGACTCACTCGCCCTTATTGAACTAGAGTGAAATGGAGCGGGTCCTGAAGTGTATGCTTAGAACAAGTCCGACAGAACGCTTGAAACATGAAAAAAAAACTATACAACGGAGTGCGGTGCCATATTGTTAGAAACAAGAGGATGGAGGATACCTTTGACAATTAGGGGGCTCTTAGGAATCCGAGAAACTTCTGGTAGTTCTTTCGGCTTGCAACTTATTTTGCAAATGCCCGTAAATTGCTGGCTCTCTTAGAGAGAAAAGGTGACTTTGATCCCTGAATGCTAATACAAATTGGGAGTAAATTGCCTTTAGGAGACCATATCTATATAGAGTAGTACGTTTCACCTCCCTGTTTTGTCCCGAGCGTTGATGACTTTTAGAAGTCGAGGTGCAACAACGCCGTAGCTTGCCTCAATACCTGCGTGGTGCTTGTATTTCAAGTTTCAGGCGAGAAGGGTAGCTTGTTTGACAGATGAGAAGACCATGGCTCTGGCGGATTGAATGACTGGGCGAGTTTTCTGATCCTTTCTTCCACGCTTTCGGTCTGATACTCGGGTCTTGGAAAATTCGCGAGCGCATAGTCTGCAGTATTTTGTGGACTAATGGCAGATTAATATGGGAGGATTGGAGGAGAAAAGGGCAGGAAGTTGGTTATCTCACCCTTTTTGCAGAATTTGGGACCTCTGCAGTCGATGGCTGTCCCAGAATACGTATCCAAATCGTCGTAGACCATTTCCTGGGGCGAAGTCGTGACTCGAGGTGGTGTAGAGTTCACACGGCTGATATTTATGAGCCCAGAGCCAAGCCTCGTTTGGAAGTTCAACAGCATCTCTCTTGAAGTTCACTTGGACTCCGCCAACCCGTGCTTCCTCTTGTGCTTCATACTCGGAGGTATAGAATGTTGCGTGCAACGGCTCTTCTTCTAAGGCCTCGTTCAAGAACGCATGGCCCCAGCGATGGGCGTATTTCTTGATTACTTTCACAAGTGAAGCGCCCGTGCCTGCAAACACATCTCTTAATTCCGCTATCGTGAGTGTAGCGAAGTAGTGTTGCCAGTGACTGAACGACGCCTTGTTCGTCGCGGAAAAAAAACTGGTTTCCCAGCGACTATCGTGTTTCCGTTCAACATCCCAGGTTGTTGGATCATCCTGAAGAGACTTGTAAAGATCGTCTTCGGCTTCCTGCCATTTTTTCATGATTTGGTCGGTTATGAAGTCGTTCATCGTGCTGAGTTCTTCCACCTGCCAGGCTAAGATTGAGGTAAGGAAGATGTGAGATTGCTCGTAACCACCAATGATGACTCCCTTAGAAGCTCCTTTTCGTTCTGGGTCGAAATAAAAGACATCCCCATATATGGCATACTGGTAAATTGAACGGTAAATTCTCATTCTCTCGACATCGGAGAGTCTGTCTATGGTCAGGGTTTTGTCTCCCAAAAGCCCCATGCTTTCCAAGATGGGAAGCTTTTCTTGAAGGAAAAGGCTTGCGATGAATTTGACATCGCGGTGTCTCCGCCACAGCGACATTGCTTCCAAACCGTGTGGAGCTTCTGGAAGGGAAGAGTTGTTGAGCTGCGTAGAGTTATATTTCGCGACCCATTCTATTGCCTGCGCCTTTGAAAGGCCACGAGAATCGAAGCGTGAAGTGCTAAGGGCAATTCTAGCCTCATCCATGATGTCGATGCCGATTTCGCGAGTGATGACTGCCGACAGGACTGCATCTCGGCGTTCGCGAAAGATAGCATAAATGCGCGGAGACGCTCGAATGAGTCCCCATAGCTCGCGCATACCCGAAGCTCTCAGAAGTATCAGGAAAAGAACATCGGGGACCACGCCCTCAAGGCTAACCATTTTTATGTCTTGACGACCCGTTTTGTGGGATGCGCAATTCGAGGAGGTATACAGTTACAGTGACTATAATTTTGTAAAACAAAAAGAGAGAGATGCGTTGGACGACGGGAAGCCTTGTGATCGTTGACAAAGAAGTCAGGTAGGAGGAGGGTGTTCGTGTAATTAATTGTGCAAGAGTGCGAGCAGGCTCTTGGAGCAGCGACCAAATGTTGGAGTGATTCACGTGATTTTTAAAGTCATTCACCACATCCGAAAGCAGAATAGCGCGTCCTCGAGCAAGTCGGGACGCGCCCGGCAGGAGACGCGGTATCTCTCGAAGTACCAATCGTGATACTCATGCACCTGCAAACGCCGCGGCTCAGCGCGTACCTATCTAGGAAGATGGAGATAAGTTGCGTTCAGCGGCAATCACTCGAACAGCAATGTCTCCCGGATTCCTGGCCCCAATGCGGATGGGGGTCCCGAGGCGGTTGGCGTTAAAAATGCTTTTTTAACGTTGGGTCCAAGTTTTGTCCCCTTTCCGAGTTTTACTTGCTCTCACACTTCTAAGTTCAGCATCAGGGTTGGTAACCCAGTACTCCGTATTTGAGACATTTCGAACGGCTGGCGTTAACATTCGCGATGAGACTGAACGCCGGGCTCGAACTTCGGCAATAACACCAGGTTGGGTGCAACGCCAACAAGATTCCAACATATTGATATTCAAATTTCTTGTATAAATCAGACGACTCTGTAATACAAACTTCCCTCACAATCACTTCGACCTTATTTTTCATTTTAGTTCTCGTATTCTCAATATTACATTTCCCTTCATATTGTCTTCAAATTCCCGTATATTATCGTCCGGTGTTTCGATTACCCTCGCATTTCTATTTCCCTGTTTTTATTGAAACCTCCTTCGAAATTCGAAATTTGTTACACGAAGTCTCCAAATCCATGGACTGAAGACATGGAACGCCGGCACGCGCCATACCATTATTACGGTGACCAACGCCTCAAAGAAGCCGAAAGGGTAGTGAGCAAGCGCATTCAGGATGAAAAGGACAGATATGGTGCGGTGAAACCCACCTTATCCGGGGATTTGAAACGACATATCGGCCAAGATCATAGGGGATTGCTAGCACGAGCTTAGGTCAGGTTTGCTACCGAGATTAAGAAGGTAGCACGAACACAAGATCAGTAAGTCGTTCGTTCATGCTTCACCTACATTTTCTGACGTTATTAGGGGCTTATAAGAGGAGACGAGATTTCGATCGGGAGTTTCCTTTCGCATATGAAAGCGAGTAGAGGCCATATAAACCAAACATTATTACGCCCACCACAAAGCGGACCATGAGATATTTGAACATTAATTTCCGATTAATATAATTGCTGAACTGATTGTGCAGCTAAAAAAGACCTTACTAATATTGGGATTCGAACCCCCAACACCTGTCAAAGCTTTCGTAGATTTCAAACAGGTACCAAGTCGAGGGCAAAAAATGAGTTAATAACTAAAAATAAATCTTTCACATCATAAGCCCAATTCATTTTATAATGCATATCCATCCCTCTACTTAGCGGCGCTAGTCTTTACTTTACCCCTAGGAGTGGGGTTCTTGGGGGATGTTTAACTTTCAAAATGTGTTGAATCTTTAGACGAAAAGGCGTGCTAGAGGCGAAAAAAACAATCTAAAATATTAGAACTTACTAAATGCCTAATCAGATCCACGGGCGTGCTCCCCTGAACTCGAGGCCTGTCAACTTCCAACAATCATTGGCTCGCTTATCTACGCCCTATCCCAACCACCTTCAACGACATCTGCTCCTGCATCTACCTAACCTTTCCACCAATTTCACAGTACGACTTGTTCTTCTGGTGGTTGACCTACAGATTTCTTCTAGACAGCCGGACGAAGCATATTCCCACAGGGAAACGTTGTCCATCCACAAATATGCCCCAGAGACACGGCTTCGAGCCGACCGAAAAAAACCCGTTGTCATCCCACGGCCCCCTCCATGAAGTCTCTCGCGGCCCTTCAACTCGATATGACAGTGTCCTTCGATAGGCCCGGAACCTGGCATTCAATTTTCTCGTCAATTTCTTATAAAGCCAAGCAAATATGACGATGGCAGCTTCAAATATCGCTTCAAAGGATGAATTGTCTTCTGCAGCACCCACCCAAATCGGTGGTCAATACTGCGCTTTTCTCAACATTTCTATACAAAATATATATCTCCTATTCGCCATCGAAGCTCTGAAAAGAAGAAGCGACACTTGCAATTCTTGTCCCGGGCGCACCATTCCGTCTTGGGTTTCAACGCGGAAACTCCAAGCCTCCGAGGTCAATCTTACTGGTGATGCCACATCTGTAATGTTCATCATTCTCGCCTGAATATTGTTATTCAGAGCCATGGCTCAAGTTCTCGAAAGCTGCATATGGTCGGTGTTGGAAAAGAGAAAGATGGAATGGTGAAAACAGATAGGGGCCCAAAACTCAAAGCGACATATCATCTCCTCACAGTAATACCACCCCCCTCCCCCGAAAAATCCCCGCAAGTGAGTGGGCCCTCGCCTTTACAGCCAATAAAGTCCACATTTCCCTTCTCACAGTTATATATTCAATTAAGCATTTTTACTTACAAATTGATATGTCTGGGGAGTCGGATGGAAAGTTTAAAAGTTGCATCGCTCACAAAGTGAGCGCACTTTCCGGAAGCCCTGAATCGGCGGATCCAGTCTATTAGCTTCAATTTAAAAATCCTTATCCACGGGGGTTTTGCAAGATGATTGACGGCGCATGTAACTCGCCGTGCCATCTGGGTTTTTGCTATTTTGGGGGTTGTTTCTGTTTATATTTTTTGTTCTTTTTTTAGTGGGCTTGTTATGTGTGGCAGTCTCTTTCAATTTTTTATTTTTTTTGATGAGAGGGGCATGAACATGTGCCCCTACAGACCTTTATCCACAATCGAAATAGAGAAGAACAGATGATTGGCCGTTGACTCAAGGAATGCGGTATCCTTATATCTTTGAAAATGGCCCAACAACTTCTTACCCATTGCTAGGCGGATGAATTCTGTCTGAATGAGTTCGTGCCCATTCTCCGACTTATGAGCGTAAATATGTCCGGTTCCATGCTAGGAAAAGGTCGGAGATTCTTCTTGCGGCACATGAAAATCTCCTCATCAAGGAGATTCATTGATTTGACTCCTCTAGATCTGCTGCTAGTTTCTTCCTGAGCCTTCTGGGCCATCACAATTTTCAATACTCGACCCTCTGGGAAACCTCTATTATTCAATTGTTGTTCTTTATCTTCTCTCGTGCTTAAAAGAATATCTTGCCGAGTCATACCTCAGACACCTTCATCTTCGAAACGAATAGATCAACAAAACTGTTGTTTTTGGACCTATTCGGAGCTCGCCTAAGTGTCTTCTACTCTCCTATCAACATGGGGAGGCTCAATACACTCTGGTTTTCAGGACAGCAACAACCAAATATGTGCAACCAACTGTACGATACCAGTTCGAATTTTTTGATGGTCTGACATTTAAGAACAGGTGGCGTCATTCAGATTCACTCTTTTACCCCTCTTTTGTCAATAAAAATTCAACCAGGGACGATGGTTTACAATTCTTGACATCATCTGCTAGACCAAAAACAATATCTCACAACACCACAAGCATCCAGCGACCCCTGTTCTTGGGTATTGTTTGATGGAACAGCGACTCTGAAACAGTATTAAATTACGTCCTTTAAATGCATCACAATAACAAGGTTACCCACATTAACTTGTGAAAGATCTCGGTTAACTCGAACCCCCTTTTACGCAACTGGTCACGTGCATAACTCCTATTCACAGCCTCAACACCATCGGACAACCCTCGAGGATCAGGATAGTTGGTGCAATTGTCAACAAAGAACCTAAGTCCTAGGCGACTGATCAACACACACTAAAAAAGATTGGCAGGCGATAAAAAGTTTCCACTTCGTTCCGCACAACTTCCTTCCTCCTCATCACCACCACCGCCGCAAATTTCAACGCCAGCATCATCACAGATCGCAACGACACCTGGGTGTTTCACAGTACCATACAAATCCAAAATGGGACCCCTACAGTCACATCTGTTTGGTAAGGGAGGCAAGGAGCAGTCCGCTTCTGTAGACCACTCTCCGCCCGCAGAGGAAGACAAGGGAAAGAAGGCTGAGAATAATCATCCTGCTGTAGAGTACTCTGCGGTCGCTGCTGCTGTCACAGAGAACTCCCTTGCTTCCAACAGTAGACGAGTCAAAGCACTAGAAGGCCGAGGCAATGAGGAAATTCAAGAAGAGATCACGGTAAGACAGACTCCAAGCGTTGAAGAGGTCGCTGCTACTTCTCCAGATACGCCAGCTAATAACAATAAGAAGCGATCCAAAAACAAAAAGAACAAGGCCAATCTCCTGCAGGCCGAGGCCGATGCGAAGGGAGCGACCTCATCGGAATCCTCTTCACCAGCACCAGCACCTACTCCAATCTCGGCTCAAACGTCAAGCATGACCTATTCTGCCGTTCTCAGCTCCGGTCTTCCTTCCATCGCCAAACGAGGAGGTAAAAAACAATATTCACCACCAACACCAAAATTTATTCAATCTCCCGACCCCGAAAAACTTTCCTCATCGTCAGAAAATCCCACACTCTCAACTTCAACAGCTCCAAAGAGAATGAGTGGAATCACGCCGCCAGGCACTTCAACTAGCTGGACCTCTCCGCAGGCCGAAAAGAAAGCCAAGCTTGCGCGCCTCCAAAATAACGCCTTGCACCTCGGATTGCTTGACTCGCCGGTATTCCCCAAAACAGTCGCAGAGTTTGTTGCCCACGAGACCGAGTGGAAAATGCAAACCCTGGAGGAAGAAAAAAAAGAAGCTGACTCAAGCAATCGACATGAACAATGCCAATGAAAAGCTTGAAAAGGCGGGTCTCACTTCGGAGATCAACATCACACATTCGAAGAAGCCGGAGGAGCTGTTTCGCATTGGCAAGAAGAGCAAGGCTGAGAAGGCGGTTGACTCTCAGATGGGCGCCGCACGCATGATGACAGTATTGGGCGAGGAGACGACTATTTGGAAGCAGGGATATGAGGACCTACCTGAGCGTAGATATGATGATATCAACATTGAGACCAGAGCTCCTTGGCCTGAGGCGTCGGAATTGAAAGCTGAGGGTGAACACCGACAGCAAATCTTTGGCGAGAGGCGCCTTCCGCTGCCGAGAAAGGATTACTATTCCCCTGCAGCTGTCATGAACAAGGTAGCACAGGGTGCTACTTACGAAGAGTTAGCACAACATATGAGCGACGAGATTCCTTGGAATCAGAAGGATGTGGTCGCATTCAAGGGTTTGGACAAATTGGAGAGTACGGAGCGAGAGCGCTTGTCACCATACAAGGCCTGGGACGAGAATGGTGTTGTTATTCCACCAAAGACATCAATGAAAAATCGCAACAAGAACGCAGGTCTGCTTAGCGGTCCCAGCTCCAGTTCCAACACAGCATCATCATCATTGGGACCAAGTCCTGTCCAGCTTCCTGGAATGGCTGCTGGCGGCGATCCTGGCATCAATGCAGCCTTTGCGAATCTCTGGGGCCAATATAGCACTCAATATCAAAATGAGATGGGTCACATGGGTGGAGCATCCGGTTCTCAAATGTGGGGAGGAGGTCAAGCATTCGGTGGATCGTTAGGACAAATGACCACACCAACACCACCACGCGTCGGCAACACTACTACTCAAGGCTTCGCCGTCACCGCCAGCCGCGCCGTCTCCGGAAACAACAACGGTGCAGGTCTATCAACACCCACCAAAATCCCTCCCTTCGCTAGCCGCCTCACAGGCACCCGACCCCCAAAATCAACTACACCCACGCCACCCCTCAAGGGAAAATCCACAATTCGAGCAACGGCCCAACCATTTGTCCCCGGCGCGTTGCCCACTCCCCCGCCTCCTGCTGGTATTTTCGCCTCCAACGGAATCTTCATCCCCGCCAGCTTCCTAGCTCCAACTCCGACCAATGCCCCTGCTACCTACCATGGTAAGGGAAAGGAAAAGGCGACCGCCGAGGAGGAGGAAGACATCAATGACCCGAAGAATCCGTACAGCAAGTACAAGAACGATGACGGTAGCCAGTATATGCGCGACAAGGGATTCGGCGAGCTTCTGGATATGATTGATGAGGTTCAGAAGCCAAAAGAGGTTGAGAAGAAGCCTGAGGAGACTAAGAAGTCGAAGAAGGGGAAGAAGGGAAAGAAGTGAGGACTTTGGGTGGGAGGTGATTGACGGGCCTTTGTGCCTCGTCATTCACCACCACATACCAATAGGATAGATAACCAATGAATAGATTGCGTTGATTGGATATTTCTTGTGTGCCATTTTGCTCTAATTGTGATTCTAATTGTGCCCTTTTCTTCTTTCTTATTAGATATCGTAACAATCCCATGATTATGACGGTGAACCCTACAATTCCATAATACCTATTCTTTAACAGCACTTTTATTTACACGAACAGGCGGACGAGTGGTCTACCAAAAACACCAGAGCTTAAATTCAGTCAACGTAAAATCTTTCATGTAGTGAATTCCTTCTAAAGAAAAAAAAAGAAATCTTACAAAGTTTTAAAAATCAAATTCACTTCAAAGGCAAAACACACAAAATTTCTCCCTCCCATCTCCCCCCCCCCCAATATCAGCATCCAAACCATCGGAACAAAACACAACATGATCAATATAATTTTCCTCCCATCACCTCCTATTCTCTGTTGATAACGAGATGGAAATAAACTCTTAAAACAACTAGGAACTTTCAATATTTCATAAAAGCTGAAGAATTAAAAAAATTCTTCTAGTTGAGCTGAGGGGAAGGAAGGAAGTGAGGTTGAGAGGTCGTGAAGTCTAGAAAGGGGCTCGCTTAAGTGAAGTGCAGGGTCAAATCCTTTTTGTCGGGTTTTTTTTTCTCTCTCCACTGTCGCAGTAATATAATAAACCCATTTCAGAGCAAAGAGTATAAATCTGTAATTAGAGCTATTATATAGTTAGTTTCCATTATTTTCGTTGCATTAAAATATTAATGATAGCATTGTTGTCAAATTGAACATGACACCACACGACCCAAGATCGACTGCGTATTCATCAGAATGACAGGCGCAGATTTCGGCACTGCTACTCTATTTCGGTTATCTTATTTCTAATGTCACAAGGTCTTCTAACCAATAAAGCATCGGTATCATTACAAGCGGAGAGAGCGGACATTTATAAGAAGACAAGGTGGATAGAAAGCACTTAAACTAGGGAAATATTACGAATAAGAGCTGTCTGTCGGAGTCTCTCATTATCGAGAATCTAGTATTTTGAAGCACGGACGCAAATATTTGAGAACGCACGTACTCCTTCTATACATCAGATTTTTATTTCGTATCCGGGATCGTAAATACCTATATAGTATTTTCATAGAAAGATGCTTTTGATTTTTGATTTTTGGTTTCCTTCGCGGTGTCAATGAGTAACAGAGTGGATAGAATGAAGGTACAGAGCGAGTTAGCGCATAGTTCATGTAAATTATGAAGCATTCTGAAATGCCTACCATGAGGATGGGTTGTTGGTAAAGCTTTCGTATTCGTAACATTTACTATACATTGATCGAGACGTTTTTTGTATTTATTTGATGTATTTCTTCATTGAGCTGACGAGTGAGTAAGTGAATTGTTACATGCATATTTGGCGTAAGCCTCACTCAGCACGCAGGCGCAGGCGCAGGCATCTGACAGCACTCTGGGATGTTATTTATCATTGAATGGTCCTTAGATCGACATCAATTATGCTTATACGTAATTTCAAAATCTCGTAATGATCTTTTGGGTGCTTTCTTTGATGCGTTGATGAGTGAGAAAACAAGTTTGGCGCAGTCTTCAGCACAAACGCGTATCTAGCAGCATTATAAAATTCTCGGTCCCACGCTCGTGCCCAGCCATGTAGCTTTTCGTAAGTGAAGCCAAGAGGAATTTGCGAAGGACAAGAATTGAAATACGATAAATCCCACATAGAATGATAGTAAGCTAAGATATTTCCACTTAGTCATGCTTCACCCATTGACTCGCCGTATCGGAAAAAGCAAATAATGAGGGGGGAAAGCAACGTGAATGTGTCACAAAGGAAGGAACGTGATAACAACATGACGACTTTTGTGTACTGACAACAAATTTTCATCTGGTGAGCTATTTCATCTGGATTGTTAACAAAACAATATTAACTCACCTTGATTTTCAATTGAGGATTGTTAGCCTCCACTCCCTTGCCGCTCTAACTCGAACAACCCCAAACCCGAAGCGAGGCCCTTATCACGATAAGCAGCCAGCTTCCAAGGGCTGGCTTGCTCTCTTCGTCCCTGTGCTGCAGTCCTCGGGGAACAAAAACCACGGACCAGCCCTTCTTTCGACTCCCACCCTCATGAGCACCGAGGATCCCCACTACAACACCGAATTCTTGATATCGATATCTATCTTGGATCTGGCGGTGTGACACACAATTGCCTTCTTTGCTTCTTAAAAAAGCTGTGCCTCAGCTACTGCTATCTTGCAGGAAGAGCCTCGTGCAACAAACAGACGGCCGTGCACTTATCGTGCGCCTCGATTGCGCGAGCCGCCAATATATCATCGACTATCTTCGAGGGCCATTTGAAGAGAGGGAAAGATGCTGGGTGGCGTAAAGGCTGGATCGAGCTCCAATGGAGTGAGGAATCGGGAGGATATGTACAGGAAGGGGAATGTACGTACTCTATTCCATATCTTGGCTTGCCGTTGTCGTGTTTTGAAGTTCTCGTCGCCTTTCTACTTCTCCGAGTCCGGTGAGGTGTTTGGTGATATCGAAACCCACGTGCTGGTGAATGCACAAATCATGTGTTCTGCTGGCTGTGGGTGGCTCTTTGGATGGCGGTGAAGGCAATTCCTAGTTTGCCCCTCAATCCGGCCGGGGAATGGGCATACGATGCCACAACCAGAGCCGGCCAGGAACCCGAAGTTGGAAGATGGGAGCACAAAAATACAGCTGGGTAATGCAGTGCATCGTCCATCAGATATGTATTTCCATCAGATATGTATTCGGAGAAAGACAAGCGTCTGCGCCTATGTTAGCTTGCGGGCTGCCGGAGAAAGGGGCTCGAGAGTTCGGGATAGCCTCATGGGAGTGCCCACGTATTTCTCCTGCCGCCTGCGCGTCCCATGATGGAGTGAAACTTCTCGACCGTTGCGCCAGTAAAAGTTGTCTCTGGCGTTCTGGCCGATGGTCTTCGGGGGTGTTTTGCATGACCCTGAAGACTGATCGGCCACTGCATGCGCAGGGGCAAAAAGAAAAACCCACAGTTCTGCCAGTAACCTCGAAATATTTCTGTGGGAGAAAACATAACTGCTGTCGCTCTGGAAACACGCAATTGAGGATATACTTCTGTTTATACCCTCCATTTTCAACGAGGGTCGGATCGCCAGCCTTGTGCGGGGTTTATCGGCAAGCGTCCCAAAGGCGAAGGCTTGTTCCTAGGCAATCTGATCGCCATTGCAGGGAAGCCACGACCTGGAAATCCCACTGCTCCGTACAGCCACCACAAGCCGAGAAAAGATTCAACTTTAAGCTCCATCTCGACACTAACAACACCACAATCCCACCACTTTCTGTCCCAACACCTCACCGTCCGGTCCGATACCTGCCGCATGAGCCAGAAATACCTTCAGTCTTTTTTTCGAGAGAGATTCGCACGGCTATTCACGCCCTCGAGGAGCTTTCCGAGTCCAGCCGTTTATTCCCGTCTCGCATTCTGGGTCGACAAAAACTCACGCGATCACCTCCCCAACTCCACAGATCCATATACCCCTCTTTTCCCTTCGGAACTCCCATTTCATCCTTCATTTCTTTCGTTTGCATTGCCGTAGCCTTCAAATAAACTTCATCATGGAGCTTCCAAGACCGTCGAAGAAAACTAATGGAGTGGGGGTCCAGGTCGAAGACACTCAGATCTGCGTGGTAATGGTTGGTCTGCCAGCCCGGGGGAAGTCATTGATTGCGCAAAAAGGTACCGGAAGGCAATTCGCTACCTGCTACTCTTTGCAGATCAAGCTAACATGATATGCAGCTCAACGATACCTCCGCTGGCTGTCCATTGATGCCAAAGTCTTCAACGTGGGCAACTACCGTCGAAATGATACTCCTCACCCCACTGCCGAATTCTTCGATACAACCAATGTGGAAGGCGAGCGAATGCGTCGCGCTGCAGCCAAAGCCGCGGTCTCTGATATGATAGACTGGTTTAAGAAGGGTGGGTTGATTGGGATATTGGATGCCACAAACTCGACTCGGGTGCGAAGACGCTGGATTGCGGAGACGATGGACGCCCATGGTATCGAAACTCTATACGTTGAAAGCAAATGCGACGACGAGGATCTGATCATGAGTAATATTCTTGAAGTCAAGACTACATCCCCAGACTACATCGGCCAGGATCCCGAAATCGCGGCACGAGACTTCAGAAACCGGATTCGGAATTACGAGAAGGTATACCAGACAATTGATGAGCAGGAGAGTGATCTCACATACCTCAAGATCATGGACGTTGGCAAGCGTGTTATCATCAATCGAATCCAGGATTATCTTCAGAGTCGGGTAGTTTACTATCTTATGAATCTGCACATCAAGCCAAGATCGATTTGGTTGTCTAGGGTAGGTATCGCTCTTGATGGCTTTTCTGGAGCACCACTAACATAATATAGCACGGCGAATCTGAATACAACCTTGGGGGGCAAATTGGTGGAGATGCCGATCTTTCTGAGCGTGGCCACCGATATGCGAAATTATTGCCTGAGCTAGTCCGAAAGTCTGTCGGTGTATGTACATTTAATCTTTTACTTCTCCCGTCTTTCTGTTCCATTTAGCAAGGCTCTTTTAGCAACATGCCAATGCTAATTGATCTTAGGACGATCGCCCTCTCACTGTTTGGACTTCCACCCTCAAGCGTACAATTCAGACGGCTCGCTTCCTTCCCAAGGATTACAACCAACTTCAATGGAAGGCTCTTGATGAACTTGACTCTGGTGTATGCGATGGCATGACATACGCCGAAATCAAGGAGGCTTATCCAGAGGATTTTGCAGCCAGAGACGATGATAAGTATAATTACAGATACAGAGGTGGTGAATCGTAAGTTTCCATTGGCTCCACCATCTATCATCTTACTTGAAGAATAGGTCCCCTTGGGCTGTACTTTAGATGCAAACCAAAACTGTTCATACCGCTTATTGGCTTTACTGACCTACTCTTCCAGATATCGAGATGTAGTCATTCGCCTTGAACCTATTATCATGGAACTTGAACGATCAGAAGATATCCTTATCGTCACTCATCAAGCCGTGCTCCGATGCATCTACGCATACTTCATGAAGAAGGATCAAAAGCTTTCACCATGGTTAAATGTTCCGCTCCATACCCTCATTAAACTTACACCTCGCGCATACGGTACCATCGAGGAATTCACGAGCTCTGGAATTGATGCAGTCAGTACATGGCGTGGACAGGGCAGTGTTGCGAAGCATGAAGATCCGCCAGCCAGTGCCAACACTCTAGGAAGCGCTGGTGATGGTGGCGCCTAAATCAGTATTATAGAGGGGTCTTTCTGGCCGAAGCTTCTTACACGCCGAACGATCCTGCTGTCTCAGAATTTCTCAGCTTTTCGCTCAAATGCGACTTACGATAACTACAAAAACGATCCATAATCACTTATGGACATATAAATGATTTGATGGCTTTACAATAGCATAGCGATCTGGCGTTGTCTGAATGAATGGTTTCCTTATTGGATTACCTCCATTTTCTCTGGAATAAACGGATGCGTCGTCTTTCAGCAATTACGACAACTCTCTACTCTCTATCACGAATTGAATGACGACACACCGAACTTCTTCGTACATACTTTGTAAAGACTAGATTTACTGCTCTCGCTGTTTTCGCGCTCTCGGCAGTCTACTTCTCCCTCTGGCCAGGGAGTCAACACCCATCTTTCATATAACCACCACGTGACGTGGATCTCCATCTATCTTGGCCAGACTTTTATCTTGATGATGAACTTGGTCAGGTTGTGGAGATGCATCTTGCTAGCTGTATTCATCCCACATCCACATACTCGTATAGTTCTCTCTGCAATGGAGGACATTGCTTCCTCGGGTCTCGGAAAGGCTTCGGAATCGACATTGCCGTTAACTTGAGAGCTTTCTTGAATGACATGCAGGAACGGTATCAGGGCATAGGGGAAAAGGGATGGCTGGTCGTAATCTTGCATAACTCACTCAACTGGCATGGTAGTGATGAATAAATACGTAAACCAAAATCAAACTCAAACTAGCTAACAACTTGATTGTTGTGAACCAAGTGATACTCTCTTGTTTTGATCCTTTTTACCCGTGCAACCGTGCTATCTGCACAACAATAAACTGTCTATGTAATCAGCTATTCGCTCCCTTATTTAAGCTCCTCGATTAAGCGGGGTTCGGTATTCCTGTTCTTTTGAAGACTGGTTCTCCCGGGTCGGTTGCTCCCATGTCATAAATTCCACCTCCCACCTCCCACTTCTAACATCAAAACAGTTTAAACTCTGCACGAGACTCGAGCTGCACTCAGCCCCCCTCACACAAAACTGTACTCTTACAACTTGACACTATAACATATGAGTATGGATTCTTAGAAGAACAGATAGATAAACCTCACAAGTGTCTGATTATCACGACGAAGCTCGGAAGCAACCGGGGAGTAGGAGCGTAAGTTAGATTTGCTGAATAAATTGGCAAATTATAAAAATTAATGAATGGGCGGTAAGAGATAGAGGGATAGGAATGGAGAGGGTGGGTGAGAAGGCTGATTGCTTGGTATAAGTGAGTATGGTAAAATTCGCGTGAATCACTGGATGATTATTATGTTATGAAAGTTGAATGAATGAGGACTTGTGGGGCTGGGATTGGAATAAAAGGGTGAGTGAGTGGTATTTACGTTCTTGCAATCGCTATTTTATAATTTCTGAGCTTAGCATGATGTTTATTCGTTAGAGTATTTTGAGTAGGCGAGTTAAGTGGGATTGGGAAAGTAGACAGAATACGGATGGATCATGTGTTGTAGAATGAAATTGATTATGTTAGTTATATGATTCATGTCAGTGGTTTGCATGCATGTGCTTTGATTCATGAAATTTTATTTGCTAAGTAGCGACTGGTAAGCAGGTAGGTAAGTGGTCGAAAAACAATAAATACAAGTGGATGTGATGTAGTGTCAGCTGGTATGCAGGTGAACATGTGCTGTGCTTTGGACCTCGCTGAATTATTGCACCGCTGCGGGGATATGGAATGAAAGCCGGTGCGAAGGATGAAGGTCCTTTTCTGACTATGCTCGACGCTTCCTCGTCCTCTCTAGCTCGGTAAAGGGAATTCCTGTCAGCAGCTTGCAGCGCGATGGGAGAATCAGTAACGTTAAGATTCTTCTTCCTCGTTGCGAAAAGCCATATTGCTCACCCATTTTTTTCCTTCTTAGGAAAAATTCCTTCCGAATAAAAACAATAACCATACAAAATCAACCACTCCTTCACCAATAATGCATTTCGTTCCTATGTTTCTCGAGGCAAGACTTAGTTGAATTGATGCAGCTTAACCTCAAAGTCCCCACACATCTTCCTCACCTTCACTATTATCAACGACTTTCTCGGAGCTGAGAAATGAATTTGCCTTGCGTTTTCGAAGCGAGTTCCGCGGCGGACCAAAAGGAGAGGGTAATAGGGAGCGTGATGCAGTTTTTGGACCGGCACTTGATGACGAACTTGCTGTAGAGAGGCTAGTCATGTTTGGAGGTTGGCGGTTGATGGAGGAAGGATTTGCGGAAGTGGGGGTGGCTGCACTTGAGGTTTTGGTTCGAGTAGTTTTGGGCTTCGGGAAGGCAGCATTTATGATTGTCTTCCTTAGACTCGGAGTTTCGTTTGGTTTAGAGGGATCCTCTCCAAACAGAGATCTTGGGGTAGAGTTTGAAGCTTTTTCTTGGTTTCCACTTGATTTCAACGGCCTTCCGAGTTTTATTTTATTTTTTGGTGTCACGGGAGCTCCGAAAAGCGAGTTTTTGGTGGAGCTGGAAGCTATTTGTTGGTTTCCATTTAGTTTTGAAGAGTCTCCAGCCTTTAGCTGGGTTGAGCCTGATGCATTTTGATTTTCGCTTGGTTCAGTGTAGCCTCCTGACTTTGAGAGGTTCGATTTCGAAACTTGCTGATTTGCGCTAGGCTTCAGTGAAATTCTGGATCCAGAGCTTGGAATTGAACTTGGCTTGCCGCTCTTGACACCAGATGATAAGGATTGAGGGGGTTTGGAGTTGTTTGGGAGTCCACTGCGTTGGAGCGGGCCACCAAAAGGACCAGAATCGCCCGTTCCCTTGTTCTTTCCCTTGACGTTTTTTTTTTCCTTTTCCTTTCATTGCCAAGGTCTCCTTCTTAAACATCTCCGGAATATCCTCACCCTCATCGTCGCCACTGTTGTCTTTCTTCTCCTCAGCCTTTTCCTCGATCTGTTTCATTCTGACCATCAATTCACCACTGCTTGTCAAAAACTCCGCATCGGCCCTGACCCAGTCCCAGTTTTCAGTGTTGCGATGCTTGTTGAATCGCCATAGTTCGGACTTTCTCCACTTCACTAGTTCGTCCATGATCTGTGTTCTCGCTCCCCGACTTCCCTCAAGGCGACCAAGGAGTTCTTTGCAAGTAAGGCAGAGGGACAAGCCGCATCCCGTATGAGGCTTCCCCTCTACGATAGGCTCGCCGTTCCCGTCAAAAGCTTGGGGTGCGCAACATTCGAACTGTGCAAGGGACACACAGATGCTGCACCACCTTGTAGACACTGCCAACTGGCCATTTTTCATATCTCCGTTCCCTGTTAGCGCCGAAAAGCTTTCAGCCAGAGCCTCAAGATTAAAACTTCTCTGGTCCAAGTCCTTGATATGGCGAATTTGATGACCAGTGCAAAGAGTTACCCGAAGCCGAGCGAAAGTGCATGTAATGCACATTTTACTATTTTCCTTGCCCTCCATAGCATGACCGCCTTCAACTTCTTCATTTCCGGTTGCTCCTCCCCATTGGATGACTTCGATCTCTCTTTCGCCATGTCCCCACAGCCCGAAGAAAGGAGAAGCACACCACGAGCAAGGGCTCTTTCCATCGGGGTGGGGATGGTAATTAAATACAATCGGATGCGCAAAAGCTGTTTTGATGAACATGTGTTGATTTCCTGATGTTTTACTAATTAGCTTTGGAGATGGATGACGACCATACTTTTTGAGGTGACGCTTGCCTTTGCGAAGAATCTTTTCGTTCTTCTTTGAGTATTTACCCGCCGCTTCCGTAAGAAGAGTGCGAGTCATCTTGTTGGGAGTGTATTGATCACGATGGCGGTGCTGTATAGGAGGAGTTGATTTACGTCCGGAGCGGTCTTTTCTTTCGAAATCGGTCTTGCGGTTCGGGACCTTGGATTTCTTGGATTTGGGAGCGCCACGGGCAGGGGCCAATACAAAGGTACAGTCCCTACTTTGCTTTCGACAACGAGTACATGGGCCGTTCTCATCTCTTTTCAGAGAACATCTGCTGGCTGAGTTTCGGCACTCATTGCAGGCAACGTACATACGACTGGCTGGCGCGGCCATGGTAGGTTCTGGCGACGATTCCCCGAATCTTCTTGCGTACGACGATTTCATCAATGGACCAGCGCAGCATGGTTCTTCTTCTTCTTCACATGCTTCACATATATCCACCCCTTTTCCACCATCGTCGCGGAATGAACAGGTAATTCTCTTCCTCTTGCATCCTTCGCATGATTTCTTCAATTCGGGCGGGGCGATATACTCACAATCAATACCCATATCCCCGCAGGCGGTGCAAGGGTATTCATAACCGAACTCAATTAAAGAGCATTCATCGTCACCCATTTGAAAGCATGATTTGCAGCCTCTCCGCTGAGGATGACCATTGGTGAGGTCCTCAAGTGTCAAGCCATCCTCTCTAGACCGAAGTAAGTAAATGAGTTGGGAGATCTTTTCTCTGGTCAAACAAACCTTTCTGTAGTAACCCCAAGTCTTTTCAGTGGCTTGGATTTTCTGCGCTTTCTACCGACACCGCGATCATTATCGTCTGGATCAAAGGAATCAGAAAACTCCTCATCCTCAGTGCTATTATTGGAGCTATCCGTGGCAGGAGTGATCGACCTCAAGTAATCCAGCGACTTTTGTTGAGTAAATTTGAAAGTTAAGACCTGGATATATCCCACCCGCCGATATGGTTTGCGAACTTTCGGGGCACCATCGTTGGCATTTCGGGTAACTCGGGCTCTTTTTACTCTTCTGGGTGGGGTCACTCGGGTTGCTTTCGGGTCATAAGTACCGCTGTCATCCAAGTCAATCCATGCTGTGGCTGCTCCGCGGATTGAGTCTTTGGTGGTTGTTCTTCGCCTGGAATTCAGAATAATGCCAATCGCACGGATACTCTGAGGTATGCGAGGTCGTTGTAAGGACTTGAAGTATGCATCCTCGGGTGCAGCAATGGCTGGTTGGCCATAATTGAGTTCAATCTCGGATTCTTCGCTGTCTTCCGATTGTGAATGGCTGTGTTGGGAAGCTGGTGAGTCCATGTCGTGGACGACGTTGAAAATTAGAAGCTAATTTTCAATTGAGCATAGAGAAGTGTGTAAAGGTTGAATTCTGGTAGGCTATGTCAGTTCTCCATAAAGATAAGCGTGGCATAGTCTCTAGGCAATGCTTAAATGACTGGGCATGTTACCTGGTATGTCGTCACACCGTTTGGAGAAATAATCAGTGGGAAATATTTTATGATGAATTGAATGATCCTTGATACTTCGAGCAATTGACAGGATGTGGAGATAGGTGCAAGATGATACATTATGCGCGATGCAACTTTGCATCGGAAATGAGAAGAGTAGACATAATGCAAATAATGAAAAGTGACTGAAAGTACGAGTGCATGGCAAGGTGAAGGTGGTGTGCATCGCGTTCATGAAGTTAACTCGCTTCGAGTGATGGAGCTTGGGCAACTTCCCCTAAAGCCTGAGTCCGGCTAAAGGAGTCTTTCGAAAAGGTGAACAAATCCGCCACACCACACAGAGACTTACCGCTAGAATGAGGAATTTGTTCATGAATTGGCCTTCAGATAGGCTACTAAGCAGTTTGCAATAAACAAGAGAATTCCTAAGGTCGCAGTAGTGAAGTTGTGCGAGATGGTTATGGAAGTTTTGAGTTGTAGTGCTGGAAGCGAAGTCGAAGAGGAAAGCCTTAGTGGGGCGAGGCAACCTCATGCATTGAATGCATGATCAGATTGCACGAAAAAGTTCCTATCAGCAGAGCATATAAAACACAACTACAAGAAAGGTTTCCCAAATGTTGCTAACAAGGCTCCAATGCAGCTTGGGGTGGGGTAGAGGGGAGAAGAGAGGATAAAAATCGCATCGTTCCAAGTCGACAAGCTGAGAGGTGGTTGTCACCCAACACTCCCCAGCACAATGGCACTCCATCGCACACCACTTGTCGGACCTAAGAAAACAAGGCGGTTAGGTCACCTAGCAGGATAACCAAATAGAAGGTGTGAGAAGCTCCTGTTCCTGTGAGAAAGCGCCGGTAACTTGTCCTTGCGAAGTAACAAGTCATAAGGTGTAAAGCAATTCCTCAAAAAAAATCAAGAAGTGTTGTAAAAAAAAATATCCCTCAAGCAAATCAAACTTTTGATGGTTACATTGTGTTCGGCCGTACTGTCTTCACAAAAGTATTTCACAATTCCAAGATACGATGGACTAAAGGATGCAGCTCAAGTCAAGACATCAGGCTTAGCAAATAAGAGGTAAGTTAGGGTGATGCTTTCGTGACTGCGAATAAGACGGCAACGCTACACAAAAATAAAACTACGTTCAGCCACCCATGTGATCTTTGTTGGATCCATCTCAAAACTAAGATATAGCAGAGTCAAGCATAAAAATGAAGGGCTGCGGAGGTGTCTCGGTACAGCAGAAAATCTCGTATTGTCTACTGCTGAATCTCCGTAGATGGAGGTTCCCTGGTGGTGCTGGTGGTCAAGTATCGACGTGTCGTTGCCTTTTTTGCCGCTTTTTGCGTTTTTTTGGACGTTGCAAAAAAGTTGCGAGTTGCTAAGTTGAGCTAACAGGGAGCATCAACAAATTAAGCGAAAACTGACTAATCACGCACTAGTCAGCACACCAATTGAAATTTCCTTTCAAAAAATGTTCGTCACTTCTTTTCTATGACAACAATGATTGCAGGCTGAATATCACCACATCACCCTCTCCCAGGCGGCGGGATGAGGCTGCTTTTGATTAGACACGGCGAGACCGTGGATAACGTCGCTGGAATTTAGTATGAGCTACTTTTCCAATACCGCAGCATTTTTTTAACATTCTCCAGTGCCGGTACAACAGATTCCGCGCTCACAAGCCATGGAGTCCTCCAAGCAAACCGTCTGGCTATCCACCTTGCCGCTACAGATATCAAAATCTCACACATCTTCTCATCGGATTTGCAGCGCGCTGCAAAGACTGCCGACGCGATTCGTGTGGCACAAAGCCCTGCCTCAGAACGAGTAATGAGACTTCCGATTCTTCGCGAACAAGATTTTGGATTTTATGAGGGCAAACAGTTCTTCGAGCGACCTCGTGGCTCGAATAAAACTGGCAAGGAGGCACATCTTGCAGCGCACCGTAACGAGCCAGGTTTTAAGGATGTGGAGTCGAAGCCAGCTATGACGTTGCGCATGGAGACCTTCATTGACACTCACTTGCTGCAGCTTATCAAAGAGGTGCACGAAGAACACGCAGTCGTCGTTGTGGCCCATGGCATTATCCTCACCTACTTGTGGCGATGCATTATACGGCGCTTCCACCCTAATGACGTGTCTGTTGCACCTGGCATTGTCACTGGAGACCGAGGTATAGAGTATCTAGGTGGCTGGTCCAATACCGGCTATCTGGAACTGGAAGTCAAGCAAAGGGCAATGCTCGTTTCCATTCCATTGCCAATACCTGTGGCAGAACCTGTGCAGGCAGATATTTCTGCACCTTCATTACCCATTTCGCGACAGCCACTACCACCCTCCGACTCTTCATCTATCCCGGAGCAACCGAACACACCTCTCTCGGCTTCGGTCACTAGCGCGGAGGTATCACGCCCAAAGCTTCTGCACCATTCTCTTGTGGTAAAAGCTGTGAACAGTCAGGAGCATCTGAAAGGCCTGAAGAAGACTCGTGGTGGAATCGGCAGCTTGAAGCACGACACGAGCCAGAAAACGGTCGACTCTTTTTTTAAGAAGCAAAGAACTGAGTGAAATACACACGATACTAAGAACGCAGCGCCATGGCAACAATCATTTCATGATAATGTACGTGTGATCAAATATTTTCCTATTTCTACAACCCCTTGATATGATGATAAACCTTATTCACAGACCTGTTCTGATTACAATGAGGACGCAAAAAGTACCAACTGCTGTCTGATCAATCCTTATATTCTGTTGTATCTTTAAGCATTTGCTGTCTTGAATTTATGCTGACGTAGAACGTCAGGAAAACTATGACGTAGCCTTTGGGAAGGCATTCGAACTTTTGAATGATACCAAAATACCTGGCCATAATGGGTTGTTATATTAGATCAGGATATCTAATACAAGCTGTCCAGAATATGAAGAACTCGTCCTAATAAGCTTTCCTTCGCACAATCTACATATCGCGGTGAAACTTACACACTTAAACACCCCAAAATGCCCCTTATATTTTCACCGTTATTTGCTTTGACTATAATCAAGACCAATACTCATGTAATAACCGGTTCCCATTTTGCCGCGTATTGCTTTATTATTGCAATGACATGATGGGGGGGAAGAGAAACGAGCTAGGCAAACCCAGTTCTTTTTATTCATGAATCTTGTCTATTCATCCATGTATGTATCATATCATGATCATCAATCAACATCGCAAAATCAACAGCAACGCCAGCCATCCATCACTGAACCCAAACAATCATCCCCACCTCAACTCTCCACATTCTCAAAATGGAATGTTGGCACTCCAGGCACAGCTTGTTCAGCCGGAAGAGGCAGGCCTTCCTTCACCTCCCCACTTGCCACAACCTTGCCACTCTTTCCACCTTCAGCAACCTCTACGATATCGACCTCCTTCAAACCAGCCGCCTTCTTCAATCCCGGCACCATATTCTCCAAAGTCTTCACCTCGTCAAACGCCAATTTTCGCTCAAATACCATCTCGGGCTTCTCGCCCCCTACAAGTCTCTTCTTGAGCCCTTGCACGAAAGGCATGGCTTTCTTCATCTCGCCCATCTTAGATATCTTGCCATTGAGCTCCTTGTCGTTAACGGATTTCGTTGCAGGGTTCCAGGCTTCACGGACAAGGTCGATGTATTTCTCTTGCCAGGCTGGGAATTTAGCCGCGGCGAAGATAGTGAGTTTCTTTGGTTTCTTCAGGTCATAGCCGATGTCTTTCCCCTTAGCTTTCTTCTTTTGCTGCGCAGCTTCTGCGGAGGTGATATTACTGGAGGTTGCGCGGACGTATTCGCGAGCAGCGGAAAGGGCGGGAATCGGTGCCGGAACCACGGGGTAAAGGGCGTTTTGGATGGTGGATGGTTTGTTGAGGACCTCGAGCCAAATGTATTCGGACCAGTGAGGAGCGATGACCACGAGGAGGAGAGCTTGGAGTTCGATATATTGGAGGATTAGGTCTTTGTGCATCTTAATTCCTGCCGCAGTGCTAGCTTCACGGTAGAAATCACGGGCACTGGTGAAATCGTAGAGGGCGGATTTGAGGGCTAGCTTATAGTTGGTGTCTTCGTAGTGTCCTCGAGCTTCGTGGACGATCGAGTTCATTTCATTCTCGAAAAGAGCGTCGAGAAAATCGTTCTTTGGACCAGATCGAAGGTTCGCTTGGTCTTTGACTTGCTCCTCACACCATTCTCGGAGAGTGAAAAGACGGAGGACGTTGTTATCCGCTACATCCTCTTCAAAATTGGCATCTGCAACTCCGTCCCCTGCATCAGCCAAAGCAATTCTACTCGCATCGGCACCGTACTTCCTAACCATATCATCCAATGTCATGAAATTGCCGGTTGATTTACTCATCTTCTCTCCGTTCAAGAGCAAATGGCCATTTGCACGAACCGCTTTTGGCCAGTACTCGGGAGTGAAAATAGCAAGATGGATGTAAAGGAAGAAGGTGAGATGGTTAGGAATGAGATCTTTGCCAGAAACTCGGAGATCCAAAGGATACCAATATTCAAACTCTCTTCGCATTGATGCAAGAGCGTCTTTAGGAATTCCACTGTCTTTGAGAATATCATCGCTTAGTTCTCGCCGAGCGAAGACGTAATCCCAAACCTCATCCTTCATTTGTTCCGGTTTTATGCCAGCTAATCCGGTGGTTTTGCCAAAGATGTCGCCGTGGAGGTAGTGAGCAATTGTGTAGTATGCCATATAGATCGTGCTATCGCTCAAACTCTCAACCAAGAATTGAGGGTCCCAAGGAAGCTTCGAACCAAGACCATATGTTCGAGCACAAGCCCATTGGTTGAGCCAGTCGAGGACACCTTCGAATCCATTCTTGGTCTCAGAGGTAAATGTGTTCAAACCGTTGCCGTCTGCATTGCCGACGTGTTTCATGGCTACTGCCTTCCAGGAATCTTCTCCATAATCAAGATACCACTGGTCCATCAAAGCTACACAACACTCGTCACCGGATCTGCTGACAACTTTTCGTTCCGGTTCTGAATATGCAAATCCTTCCTTATTCTTGATGAGCTGCTCTCGGACCTTTGGCTTGGCAACCTCAACCTTCTCACCCGCAAATTCACCAATTTTCATGATACCTTGGTAGTAACCTTCCTTGTAAGCAAGTTCTTTGGCTTCCTCCAATTGCTTCACATCTTTAGGAGAAGCAATCTTCAGCTTCTTCACAAGGAATGGTGCCGCAAGGTCACCATATGAGGGTGTGGAAATAATAGGAACGATCTCCAACTCGGCCCATTCTTTCTTGATGCCGTAGTAATCCGCCTTCTTTGCAAGATCGGTGACTGTCGCAAAATCGTCTGGACTGTCCGATGGCACAGAAGTAACAACTCCGGTACCTTTTGTAGGAAGTACAGACTCCATAGGAAGAATTCTGACTTCCTTGTGTACAGAAAGAGGAGCATGGACAAGTGTACCAACACAAGACGAACCAACCAATTCTGCAACCTTCTCATAAACACCATTTTTGGGAAAGATGCCCTGGTATGCCATATTCCGGGCAGCTCGATCTGTGATAACATAGAACTCTTCTTCTGAAACTTTGAAAACTCCGTATTTGATTTTTGGTCCAACAAAACAGCAGGTCTGTCCGTACATAGTCTCCGGCCTAAGAGTTGCGGGTACGAAATAGACATTTGCACCTTCAGGGACCTTGCCTTTAATAGCAGCTCCAGCTTCGGGAGCCCATTCCTTGACCAACAATTTCAAGGCCGTATATTCTTGAGGTCCAACGGCTTCCCCTTCACTTCGATCGTGATCCATGCAAGGTTGACCATCTTTTGGTGAGTAGATCGTATATCGTTTCCCAAACTTGATTTTCTGAAGTTCTCGGAGACGATTCATCTGCCACCGAACGAATGCATCGTAGTATGGATTTGCATCTGTTGTTACAAATGATCTTCTCCAATCGACTCGTGCTCCGAAGTTATTGAGATCTCGTTGGCAGAGAGGCGGGAAATACTCGAGCCAATATTGTGGGTCCGCAAACCGATAAATTTCTTCGGTCGGTATACCAATGGCACGCATGATCTGAAACTGATATTTCATCTTGACCACCTTGGACGCGGCCTTCCCCTTTTTTGCGGTGAACTTCGTAACGTCTTCATGATGGGTAGTGGGTGCGGGGGTATTGGTCTTTTCCTCAGCTGCACCTTCGTCCGAGTATCTTTCAAACTCCTGTCCAAACATCTTCACCTCATTTATAAGTTTGTCCGCACATGCCTTGATCGGCATGCCAGTACAGTGGAATCCCAAAGGGAACAGACTTCTCTTTCCCTGCATACGCGCAAAGCCAGCCGTGAACTCGATTTTGCTAACCGTAAAGCTGTGTCCCGCATGTAGAGTGCCATTCATATAAGGGTATGCCATGGTGCCAAAAAACTTGGGGTACTGTTTGCGCAAATCGGCGGCGGAGACTGAATGGAGGGGTACTTCGTCTGTCGAGGGCGCATCTGGCTGGAAGACGCCGTCCTTCTGCCATTGTGCTTGGTATTTCTTCTCGATCGCGACCAGAGAATCTCTCTTTTCTGTCTGCAAGCTCGATGATCAGCAATGGTCTCAGTTCTTGGAATGGCGGGGTACTTACACCTTTTAACTCCTTGGTTTTGGAGATGGTCGTACTCTCTAACGCCTTGACAGTCACGTCTACTGCTGCCATGATTGCGTTATGGGCTTGAAGAGTTTGTCGATAAAATATTCGAGGCTTTGACTCGCCTTGGTCTTAAGTTTCGAGTCACTGGGTTCGCCGCCTGCTCTGTGACTCCCATCGGTCAAAACATCAAAATTTAGGTGGTGGGGTTGTTCAAGCTGCATGGGTGCCTCGCCAATCCGGAAGCGAGTGCCTCAGGGAACGGAAAAGCCAGCTTACTGCCTGGGGAGCTACAGAGGTACCTGGAGTAGGTGCCATATTTAAAATGAAAATACCAAGACCTTCAACGTCAACGTCAACACAGCTGCATAGCCATGTTTTCTACGCTGGTGCGAAGAACTGCGCAGCAGAAAATACCGCAACCGCACGATGTGCCATTTATCTATACGAACCCCTACAAAGCGAAGCGACAATGGCCGCCAGACTTCTCGAAAATTTCCCAGAAACATCAGTTCAGACTTGAGCGAAGATACAGGAGGAGATCCAAACTAAAATGGGCGCGACCGCGTTGGACAAAAGCTGTCAAACTTGCTCAATTGGGATCCATTGTTTGTTTGTGATTCCCGGGCTGTGCAAGGGATTTGATCTGATTGTGGTGCTATAGTCGTAACATTCTATGGAGTCTTGTTTTTGGACTGGAATACACAAGGCAATCCAGACAACCCACCATTTCAAGGAGTATGATGTCAATCCAGAGTCCACAACTTGATCTCCCACTGATCCGCTGTAGATTCGCAATTGGTTCTTTGGAATCACGGGTTCCATCTGGTCGCGGGATCATGCGAGGCGCAGAACCAGTCCTCCTGACGATGCTTCTCCTGTTGCTGGAACATCTTCATAGTTCTCAACGCCCACCCTGGACGAATATACCTTCGAAGTCGCTTTATATTGTCGTCGAACGTGTCACCAGGCGTTTTTCTCTCCTCGAACTTTGATACCGGTGATGTCGGGAACGATCCAACTCGAAAGGATCCGGTCTTGGATTCGGCGGAGATCAGCAATAGCATTAAACCAACATTGCGCCCTGTTATCGCCTTCCTCTTTAGTGTTGTGCAATCTACCGCTGCCTATCCTTTCACGTTCTCGTGTTCGTAACTGTTGATCAAAAAGTTTCAAACATTACAGGGTATGTGTTGGAAAATCGGGAATGGTTGGAATGCGAGGCAGATTGAAGCGCCTCAGCCTCGTCCTCGTCCTACTCTCTCCGCCCAGGACAAACCCCCAATGTATCATACGGCGATAGTGCGCATTTCTGCTTTGTGCATTTTGGCCTCGACCTCGGGCTCGGTTTCCAATATGCGCATACAGACACAATTTCGTGTAAAACGCATAAAACGTTCATCCTGATCCTTCACCGAAGCATTGGCATGCTCAACTCTCACCGCCACCAAGTGTTGTTGGTCTGACATAATCCTGCCCTTCTCCCGCACTCTCCTCAGCAGGCTTAGCTTCCCCGTCCCCTATCTCTGATTTAATGCAACTCTAAGCGATCTATTCTTTCCCCAGGAGCACAAAGATACTCTCAACCAGTGACGAAAGAGGTTGCCGCTTAGCCCTACCGCCACGTTTTTTTGTCGATCGAGATCTTGAGGCTTATTCCAGAGCCTCCGCGTGTAAGGGTTAACTTCTGCACAGTCTCAACCAGCTTCTATAACCCTCATTCGGCCGGTTTAGCGTGCTCATCAAATCGAATTGTCCAGGCATATTTGTCACACTTCCACGCCGCATATCATTGGACTTCACGCTCTTAGAGAGACACTCAGGGTCGAGGAAGCGTAATTATCACCTTCCAATTTTAGTTTAATCTTATATTCAAGGCCACATATCTTGGCACCGAGTGCCACCAACATCCTCGCCACTTCCCGTCGTGGCTGGAAAAGAGGCCAAATCTGATATCTTGGCCGTAGTCGATCAATTCAAGACGAGAATAGTACACAGTGGGAATACACGTCAACACCAACATTGGCCCGCACTCAAATCTTGTTCCTAGTATGTCACGTAGCATACTGGGTCAAAAAGGTGCTTAAACGGGATGAGACAAGCGAATCCCGTAATGTTGGTCTACAAATAACGAGGGTCCACAACCTCAACGAGCCCTTGAATGCAGAGCCAAGGGCAAATAGAGACGACCGTACCGGGTCTTGCCATGTGTCGGACCGAAAGACTGGAGGCGAAGTTTGTTGGTAGACTCCCATACCGCTGGTCTATAAACAGCAAGGCACAATAATTTCTACGTGTTCCTACAGATCCGATGGCAAATAGAGACAGCCAAGTTGATGTCTTACCACGTGTCGGACCAAAAGAAAATAGAGGCGAAGTGTTGGTTGGTACGTGGTATGTTGGCTGCACCATCTCATGATGAAAAAAGTATTGAAGATGTTGGGATTCTGCCGCCAGTCCCGATTCGGGGCTTGCTCGGCCCTGTCTTACTCGATCCCAGTTCTTTTTGGGGGCCAGGAAAATTATTGAAGGGTATTTAGGGCAATCCCAATAAGATACTAGTAGCTTCTTACAAATACCGCAGTAACCAACTCACCTTCGCTTTGAAATCATGCTCTCTTGACAGCCCCATCAACAAATCCGAGTGATTTTTCTCCTGTGAGGTAGTATTAACACTGCCCAAGTAGGTCTAAGTAGCTCGAAGATGGGGTGCAAAGCCAAGCGAGATCCCGCGTATAATAAGGGGCCCGGTGTTCAGCAAAGCCCGGACTGGGTACAATACGATAACTCGTCATCGGCGATCATGTTCGCAATTGTTTAAATTTTAATTCCTACACCCAATATGCTTCAATTTTGGGCTTCTGTGCCACAGTCATTCTCCTTTTAGACGGGCTTTCTAATCCGGGTTGGAACAAGACAGCCTTTTGACCCTTGATGCCAACATTCCTCCGTATAACCCCTTGTAGAATGGAGCCTTAGTCTCTGCTTGACTCTCCACCTACGGGTTTAACTATGATCGACCAGCTACGGTGCCTGTAAGTTTTATTCCCATGGTTATAGGTCCATACCCTTTATTTACCATTCAGTTTGTCCCAGATGTTCATCGGCCAGCCCAGGCGAAATTCCCACCCATGCCCATTCCTAATGGGCCAACCCCCCTCCCCTCATTCACGGGTCTTTTCGCCACCTTCCCTTGCGCCTTAACCCCCTCCACGACACGCTCCAGTTGGGTCTCGATGACGACGCCGCCAACAACCATCTCGGACAACGTTGCATGCAGCGTCTCGAAATTAAATATCAGATCCAGCTCACACACGTTCTCGAATAGACGATCTAGCGCCTCCACGTAGACTTGTATAAGGTCAATTAGGGCGAGAGGCGACTCGGTTGATGTCGAGATGATAATGAAGTAGAGGGTGGCGTAGTGGCGGTAGGTTACTAGCGAGGGGATGTCGTTGTGCTCTGAGGAGGGGGTCTGCGAGGTGCTGGAAGAGGCAAGGAGGGGTGGGAGGGGGAGGAAGTTGCAGGAGCCGGCGGGCCGGTTGGAGACCAGGGTGAAGATTTCCGAGATGAGGCGTTGTTGGACGGATGTTTCCTGTGATGTGTGGGTCAGTTTGTAGTTGTTTGTTCAATGCCATGATAATGGTACCAGCTGCGTGTAGAATTTTGTGAGGCGCGGCTGGCCTGCATTATTGAATACGAGGACGGCGTTAATCATCTTGCGTATTGCTGGGTATATTTCTGATGCAAAAGTGTGCTTGTTAGGACAAAAAGTGAATCATGGAGATGTGTTGTTGTAGGATCGAGGCTGGTGTGCGGTAGCGGAAGGCTGAGAGAAACAGGAGTGAGGTTGACTAACAACCACAAGCGAAATGTGGGGTAGCTCCGAACTTTATCCAAGAGCTCTCTGCTCAGCATCAGCTCACAAGCCATTTGCAATCGTCAAACTACAATCCGCCATTGCACACAGGCCTTATTCCATCAATTATACAGCGCCTCATCCGCAAAACTATCCCCAGAGCCTCAATCCGCAATGGTTCGCGCCGCTGCAATCACGAAGCTTGCTGGTCGAGCTACACGTCAAGTCAGATCATGCACAGCATTCCGCAGCTCAATATCGATTCGAGGCTCCCTCATCCACCAATACGGCATCCCATCAGCCAATTCTAGCCTCCGCGCGGCCCGCTACAAACGACCCGTTACTTCTCCATTAGCAGGTCCTACTCGAAAGGTCTATCACCAGAGACCGAAAATCCAACCCCGAAAGAATCCGAGCCGAATAGTAATATCGCCGCGTCAGCACCAGTAGACCTGACAATTGAGGAGTACAATGAGCTGAGTGATCAATACATGGATGCTCTGGTGGAAAAGCTAGAGCAATTGCAGGAAGAGGATGAAGAATTTGATGTTGAATACAGCGTATAGTCTTTCCCATTTCCCTGGGTTTCTAGCTCGCTTCGAGGAGCCGCCTTTACTAGGGGTTCAATGCTAATGTATACTTTTTACTGTGCAGGCTGGGGTTTTGACAGTTGTAATTCCTGCGACCGACGGTACCTATGTTATCAACAAGCAGCCGCCGAACAGGCAGATCTGGCTTTCGTCTCCGATATCTGGGCCAAAACGATACGACTTTGTTATGACAAGCGAAGGCCAAGATGCGAAGGAAGGCACAGGATCTGGACAGTGGGTTTATCTACGTGACGGTTCTACTCTGAACGATTTGTTGCAAACGGAGATGGGAGTCGACATGTCTGATCCATATTCACCAGTACCACACCTAGGAGAATGAAGGTAGAACGCAGTTTCGATTGGTTGATGCACTATACACAGTGACAGAGATGTTTTGGCAAGTCGCCGATTTGTAAAGATTTCTCAAGAAAGGGGAATTCATCCAGGAAATGAATATCATGTTTTGTGCAGGAAAATGGACATTAGGAGTTGTAGTTCTTCTGAGTGGTCGTCCCAGCAGGTTTTCAGCACGGATAAACTTGCAAAATCTGTAAAGTTTCAAGTCCTCAGGTCCTTCACTGAGTCAAAGTGATAAATGCACAATTCGGCGCTGTAAAAACTCGCTCGAATAAACCTAGCCCTGTTCTCCGTATTGTTAACTGGTTCAGGGTTGTATCCGGCCGAATGGCGGGAAATGGACTCGGTAGATGTCGCATATGGACTGGTAGGTGCTTCTGGACGCGCGAGGCGCTGTGCCCTAGACACCTTCGCTCACCCGCCGCGCCTCCTGCAGCTTACTTTTCTGACACTAACAAATCCGTTTTGATTTGCAGGGAACAACGTCAATTGACCTGTTTTTTGCACGTCTACGTCGCGGCCAGACCGTGTAGTTACGATGATGCCAAACAGAATCCCTCCCCCACCATGTCGCCATTTTCTCTCCCACGTCCTCGTCTGCGTACAGGAGGGTTTTAGATTGGTTGTATAGACGGCGATGGCTTGCGATCGGCGGCTCTTCCTTCCCCGCTGCATATCGCGCAAAGTTGTGATTGTTTACCATCGTGCCAAAGTTCTTTAAGGTTGTCCTCCACCTGGCTTTACGCTGCCACGGCCATAGGTGCGGCCTGCTCTTCCGCCGGTTCCTCCTCTGGCTTGGGAAGGTCATCCTATGTAGGCAACGAGGTCAGCAGCCAGCTCCTGTCCATGCATGGCGGTTGGATATACATCTCACATACCACTTCAAATATGACTCGGATCATGAGGCTACAGCTCGGACACACCGCTATGTCTTCCTTATCGCGCAAGTCGGCCAGCGCGATCTCGAAGCGATCGCCGCAGGGGCAAGGGTAATGGTAGATTTGCAGGGTGGAATCAAAGGTCATGTCTTCGATTTCAATTTCATCGTATATGTTTTCGGCCATGGCTGGAATCAGAACGATGGGGGCGAAGTTGGGGGAATGGCGTAAGTTTTTAGAAGCAGAGGGATGGTTTCGCCAGAGGAATCGAAAATCTATGTGAAGTGTACGTAAAGTTTTGTAAATTGCAAGGCAGTGAAGGTTTTTAGGAGTCTTGGCATTTGCATCTGCATTTGCCACCAGTGTCTAGATACGGAGTAGGCACTAGGCGGGCACTAGGTAGCCTCGGACTAAAAGGGCAGCTAAAGGCAGCCTAAATATAGTCTAAACAAACGCTCAAGTCTTCTATACGAGTTTACCTAGGCATGCGCACGCTCAACTTTCGATATACAAGCCTCTTAATAACACGATCTACTATTCCAAAGTGCTAGTATTTGCAGTGCAGCAAGATGACCGCATCGTTTACACCGTCCGGAGTGCGCATGGCCACGAATACCGCTCTGCCTAGGGCTGATCCGTTTGAGGTAGCCTTGCATGCAGGTGCTGACACCAGAGATGTTTATGTAAGCGCTCACCCTGGTGTGGGCGTTATTTGATTGTTGGTCCATGCTTGACGCTGGCTTTCAGCCCTACCTCCTCTTCACTCGTGCCAAGGTCTTCTGCGGACCATTGGCCATCCTCTCCCCCTCCTAATTCACGTCAAGAACACGCCTTGATTGGCCCAATCGAGGCTTGGACTGGTGGAAGATAGGCATTAGGGATTAGGCCGTAGGCAGTCGATATTAGAGCCGATGGAGGACTGGCGGACTGAATCGCGGTAGGATTGTGCACGGGCATCTCAACCAGCATGGGAGCATCACAACCAATATATTCTAGAATGCTTTACCAAAATTTGTACAGCCTCGTTCTCCTTTCGCTTCTCGGTAGTCGAGCGATGTCCCCTGAGCTAGTATAGTCCCACTGCAGTCCCACTGCAGACCTACACTGTCTTGTTTAGGCCTGCCTTCGAGGCGTCGGGACAAGGATGCCTCGTGGAGTCCTGGGTGTTGTGGGTGTTGTCGACCGCACCATCAGACCATGCATGTCCCCTTTGTCCCCTAGCCACCTTGGCCCCTTCACCAAGGTCCTCTTGGTCCCCTCCGCCCTATGTCCTGCCGCTGCCGTCAAGTGCCCACCTTAGCACCGTCAACCCCAGCAGCGGTTCCTGCACAGAATTCCCCTAGTCACCCACTCACCCAGTCAATTTGTCACCTAGTCACTTCGTCTCAGCCTAGGATTCTTCCTGCTATGAAACTTGGCCTCGCCATTGGCAATATTAGAAGCATCTTGCTCAGTATATTCGCGCCTGAGTGCCTTGCAACTCCAATACACTCGGCGTGGGATCAGATCCAGTGGCTATATATCTCCTTGGTCGATCTAAAGCTTTCCATAATGCTTCCTTCTTCTCTGCAGCCACAACCAGATTCTCGGGTCCACATTCTTCTTCAACGGAAACACAAGAGACAAGTTCGACAATCCAAAATGAATGACAATACGCTTAAGCCCCCCGCCCCGACTAGGAAGCGGGCATCAACCCCTCGGAGCAGAAATGGATGCATTACGTGCAAGTAAGTCGCCCCCAGCAAACGGGGTTGAAGTGGAAGTGCACGATGTCCTGGCTTCGTACTGATGAGCCTTTCTCTCTAGGATCAGGAGACTCAAGTGCGGAGAAGAGCGTCCTGGTTGCGTGCGCTGCTTCAAATCCGGCTGGCAGTGCGACGGGTATGAACACACTGGCGAGAGTTCTTCCTCGAGTGCGGGGCCCAGTAGTGCTTCGAATAGCCAACTCTCACGTCTGCTTCCGCGGGACTCTCATTCCCCCAGTCCATCTTCGAGGTCGCGATCCAGATCGCCGGGACAGCCACTCTTGACCAGTTACAGTCCGCAAATGCCGGCTCAGCTCGATCAGGAAGAACGACGGTATTTCCAGTGCTTCATTGAAGAGAGCTGTGTCAACCTCCAGGAAGGCGACGTGTACTTTTGGAAAGATGCCGCGATTCAAGCAAGCCACACGACAGCGTGTGTTCGCCATGCTCTTGTAGCCATCGGTGCTCTTGCTAGGAGCACGCAGAAAACGGCCAACGGCCATCATTTCATGGACGCCGCGCTGGGCGTTCATCGTGAATTCGCACTCCAGCAGTACCAGAAGGCTCTCGGTGAGCTTCGCGAGGCCATTTCGACCCAGGAGAACGGGGATGCTTCTCAGAGCACTCTTCTCTCGTGCCTCGTTCTGGCTTTTTTTGACAACTTCATTGGCAACAGCGGCTTTGCAGCACAACACATCCGCTACGCGCGAAAGGTCCTGTACAACATTTCTGAGAACTTGAGGATCCCTCAATCAGACCCAACCTCCGACACCCCAAATCAAAAGATTACCCGCCTGTTTTTGAAACTGGACATGCAAGCTCTTTTTTTCAATGGGTATCGACGAAGATCGGGCCGTAGTCCTGATGGAACCCCACGTTCCCAATATCGCCATCCCGTCACGATTTGACCATGTAGAAGAAGCAAGGAGGTGCAGAGAGCTGATTGTCTGGGAAACCAATATCTTCATCTATCGAACCTCCTTCGCTAACTTTATTCCGTGGGAGCCTATTCCTCAGTCTGAAGTTAACCTCCGATCGCACTTAATCACACAGATACATTTCTTGCATGCAGCCATGGAACCACTTATCGCAAGCCAAAGGATTGACCTTAACTGTCACCCGTTAAGAAGACTAGATTCACTGAAATTCGCCTCAATAGCCAAGCTCATTACACTAACGCTTTCGCTCAACGCCCCAGAAACTGAGGCCGACACCCTTATGCCATATTTCGAGTACCTCTTTTCTCTGTGTAAAGAAATATTGGACTTTGAAGCGCGTGTCGATATCACCGCGGGTATGTCTTGAACTTTCTACTCATTTTATCCAAATTTGTCGAGATGTAAATAACAGGAGACTAATTCGCACTACAGATCACGAAGTCTACAACTTCGAATCTCGCGTCGTTAGTTACCTTTATCTTATTGCAACGAAATGCCGCAATGGAAACCTTCGCCGTCAAGCAATCAATCTTCTCCTTTCATCCCACCGCCGGGAATGGATGTTCGATTCATACTTGATGGGTCAAGTAGCAAGCTTCATTGTCAATATTGAAGAGGAAGGCATGGATGAGATTGGATATATTCCAGAGGAAAAGAGAGCCTGGGGCGAGTCGATGGAACTAGACCTACAAAGGCGAAGAGCGATCGTCAAAGTCCGTGTTGGGAGGAAAGGGACTTCGGAATGGGCTGAGAGAGTGACTCAGGTCGATTGGTGATGCTCTTTCGGTGGATTTATAATTGAGTCCTAGAATCACTCCAGCATGTCGAAAAGTTGTCGACTGGATAAGCGTCTTCAAGCGAGCGCTCTTCTCTTTGTTTTTGAGTGGCTATGTTTGCATGGAGTCTACGGGTATAATCATTGCTAGGAGTCTCAGAAAAGCGCGGATCTTATCTTCGTTTTTTGGTTTGGGTTTTTCTTTAGCAGGTGTTTATGTTCATTGTTTCCAGATCTATTTTCTTGACGCTTGTCTCTTTCGTCTGTTTTTATGATACCTCAATTTCTCTGTATAAAATATTTTCATATGCGATTTCGATATCCCCCCAGAAAGAGAATGGCGAATAGGCTACCCCTGTACGTATCACAGTGCGCAACCTCTATCGCCAGGGAAAATCGCAGCGCGAGATCGTCTCGCAGAACTACCCTTCCCCGGCGCACAATAAGACGCATTTTACGCCAGGAATCGAATCGTCGATTACGTGGAAGGAAAGGCCCGAAGCCTTATATAATGTCTATAAGAGAGATCCGCTGCTATATTCGCCATATATCGAGAGACTGGCGGAAGGTCATTTGGTCGGACGAAGCTATGTTCGAGGTTGGGAAGAGTGGAAGGATCTGGGTTATACGGCGGGCGGACGAAAAGCGCTGTCCGAGTTATATAAAGTCGGTATATAGGTCGCGGAGGTTCTCGGTCATGATGTGGGGGGCTGTCGGGTGGGATTACAAGTCAGAATTGGTCTTCTTGGAAAAGCTTCCTGAGCGTAAGGGTATTTGCTGGAAGGCGTACCTCGAACAAGTTCTCAAACCTGTTATTTTCCTGCTGTTTGACGAACTCGGGCTAGAGTATATCTTTGTAGAAGACAGTTCAAAAATGTATTTAGGGAAGGCCCGGCTATTATGACTATAACACGGTATCTGAGGCTTTTCCTGGCCACCTTTTTCGCTAGATTTAAACCTAATTGAGAAGGTATGGCGCTAGATAAAGGAAGAGCTAAATAAATTGCCCTACGCTCCGAAAAATAAGGAAGATATGTGTAGGGAGATTTAAAAACTTTGGGACCAGGTGGACCCACGTGACTTCTGGTATTATATAGAGCAATTGACCTGTAAAATCGAGGATGTGATTAAAGTGGGTGGATTAGCTACTGTTAATTAATTCGTACGATCTTCCGATTAAAATAATATGAATTGCAATTAAAGTGAACTTTAAAAATAAGGGGTTTATTTTCATGGTTTTCGCTTAATGGGCCGCTGGTGGTGGCCCCTACTCTTACAGCAATTCAGAGCGATTACCGACCGTCATTCGGATGTACAGCACGGGCCCGGAAACCCTATTAAAGTCACCGGATGTCGCCGGATGCAACAGGGTTGCCGCTGGCTTTCTTACTTCGGCAGGGAATTTAAGGATGCAGCACTGCAGAGGTGGATATTTCTGCCTCAAGCGCTTTCTGTAACAGCCTCCCCCCCCCCCCCCCCCCCCAATTAGACGAGTTACTTTTTACCGTTCGCAAAAAGCCAGAGAAAATAGTACAAGTCAATAATGTTGACAAAAAAGCGGGCCGAGTAAGGCAGATAAGATATCATGCATAACTAAAAACTAAAGACTAACGTAGACCGTAAATTTCCTCTTAGGGATACTGGTAACTGTTGGATGCATATACCGCTGACGGTTGGTCGTCAGTTTTAGACACTTTAGCGAACATCCAACATTTGTCACGCACGTCCCGACCCGAGGAACCTGGTACTCGAGTACAAGCAAGCACAAAGCTAAGAGGGAAATAAACGGCGGCGCGAATGAATTTTCATCGCTCACGACCCCGCCGGAATTTAACGGCTGCGAGGCTGCAATCTTTTCCCGTGGTGTGGTGGACGACATTTACGAGCTGATTCAGTTCAATATCTACCAAAATGAAAGGCTGAATGACCGAGTAGTGACAGCATTTCGGGCTTTCAGCCACCTCCTCCCACCCCGGCTCCGGGAATCCCACCGCCCTGGCATCGGTGACGAAAGAGGCAATATCTTAAGACACTACGGCGCACTGACCGATTGCTTACGTCCACCGCATGCGTCACCATTTAGAAATTTTCCTTCGCTGTAACCTTACACACACCAATCCTTACCGTGGCAACCTTACTACATACAGTATGCGTGTAGTAGCTCCACATGAGGTGAGGTATTAACCGGATTGTTGGGTCCACGAGGCTAGGCTAGAGCCTGGGGCACAAACAAAGTCTCCATTCAAATCATGAAGAGAATTGCTACGCTGTTTGTAGGGTGGTTTATGAGAGTCATACGAAGAAAAGGCTTTATGATACTAGCTCAAGGCTTGATCTGACTATCTAGTAGGTAGAAGGTAGGAGACTAATCCTACTTTCTAAATCTACTAAACCGACAGGGGGGGGTCGGAAAACACCAAGTTGGAAAGTATCCTCACATGTTGGTTCGGCGGAACTTTAGCCCGATCCAACATATATATCTCCGAACAATCACCTGCCTTTCAATTTCCGCCTTGCGGCTGAACGGATTTAAGGGGCTTCTCATCCCGTGACCTTGGACACTCCCACCCTTCCCTCGTCACGTTCTTTCAGGGGTACGGGGCTTTCGCGGAACAACAAGCGACTGCCGGTCTGCAGATCATCTTGAGTGTGGGTGTGGGTGTGGTGGCTGCATGTAGGAATCTTTTTCCGTTGTGCACGTTTCTAAATTTGCGCAGGGGAGGGGCTGAGCGGCGCTTAACAGACCGCGAGGGTAAATCTGGCACGATCGCGACGCACACGATTGTTATTAGGGGAGTCATCCCGCCAGTTGTATGTATATTTGGGGGAGGCCTATTTTTTACTCTTCGAGTGAGGGGAGCCCGACAAATGGTTAGGCTGCTTCATGCGAAGATTAATAGGAATGTGTGCCTCGCTTTTAGAACTTACATGTTTAAAACAAGGTGATGGCGGTGCAGCGCCCCCCTTGTGATACACTGATACCACTGTATTTTTGTAAAGTTCATGGATGGGATGGTAGGTACCAATATTTCATATCGTGCAGTGCGGCTACTTCGATTCATCCAGACGAAATCGATGGTTTTTTTTATCTCCATTCCTAACCTTTTATTTTATTTTTTTGTTAGATGTGCTGCGTGCGGTGATGTGTTTACATACATGAATTTCGCTATACATTTTCCACCTTGTTGTGAATCCTCAACAAACTTCCTACCTTCATTCCATTTGCGTGGAGGAGCATGTTCTCCAATTTCAGTCGTCAGGAGCCCACCACTACCACCACCACCAACACACAACCGCAAAACCGTGCCATCTCGAGCTCAAGACGCCAACAAGCACTCCCCACTCCCAGCGATCTGGAAACCGGAACCGCCGTACAAATACAACGACAGCAGCAGAAAAANTAACCCCTCCTGGCCTCTCCCCCTACGCGTTAGCGGGCGACTAAGAAAAGGAGTCCTCAACTACGATCGGCAGCGCAAAATTTTTGATGGGAAGCAAGAAACGGAGTTGTGTGATGGGTTGTTTTGGTATCAGGAGTTTACGGCGAGGACGTCGATGGGGGTTAGGTTTTCGGGGAGTGAGACGTTTGCGACGGGGTTGTTGAAGTTAAGGACGTGTTTGAGACAGGGGAAATCGAGTGGTTCTTCGTTTTTGCAGCTTTGGTGAGTGGTGGATTTCCTTATTTTACTATTGAATTTTTTCCAGCGAAACTAAAAATTGGAAGCGGAACTAATTTGGGTGGTAGTATAATTAACACAAGCGCGGTCTCAAACGACATCCTATCCTGTCCAACGCGCTTTCTCAGCTCAAGTTCCGGAACCCAGAAAGAAATTCTAGCATATCCGCGACTAGCGATCGGAATCGAGCTAGAGCAGGCTTGGGGCGGTTTATCAGATTGTGCGTATAAGGCTCTAGAGCGTCCAGAGGAATTGGTGAAAGTGGAGCAGCTTTCGTTGAATGAGTTTCGGAGACAGTTTCTTGCGCACACTTTTGTGAATTGTAGGTGTAAGGAGTTTGAGGTTGAGGTTGAGTTTGGGAGGGAGGAGGTTGATATTGTTTTTTTTTCTGAAAGACTCTAGATAAGTGGTATATTCACTTCTTTTACACGAGATAGAGTCCAGAGTAAAAAGGATCTAATTATAGAAATAAATTTCATAATATTCTACAGTATCAGAATAATTATTAGAAGTAAATTAAATCCTGAATTCTACTGAAATATAAGTCTGTGATTCTTAAGCCTAACCGAGTTATAGGTCTCTGACCTCTGAATTGAGCCGAAGTACCGATCTGCAATTCCTGAAATTTGCTGAAGTCCGGCTATTAGTGCTTATATAACCATAAGTTAAGACGAAAAGGGATTCCTATTATAGTATGATCTTTTATAATATTCCACAGTAACAGAATTATTATTCAAGGTATTGTGACTCCTGACAATCTACTAAAGTACTCATTTGTGATTTCTAATTCTCCTGAGGCATAACAGCAACACAAGCATCAATATGGACCCTTTATCAGCGCACCTAAGAGTCAGCAAACAACATCTGTAACAAATGGACTAGAATCACCACTTACTCCTTCGCATCCTCCTCCCACTCACCACCACCCAACTCCTCCACAACAAGCTTCCTCATGGCACTAATAATGCCCTTTGCTATCTCCAAAACCTCCTCCAAAACCATTCCCTCTGCCCTTGGCAAAACAACCTGAAAAGTGACGGGATTATCCTCCCTCTTGGCCTCAAAGCCCATACGATAGAAGCCGACGGTCCATCCCTTCGCAGTTCCCTTCAAGACAGACGTGATTGCAACCAAGATTTTCTCTGCCGTGTCGTCGTTGTAGACTTTTCGGACGTGGTTCTCAAAGGCGTGGGTCGTGGTGGTGATGATGGAGGGTGTGGGGAAGCCCCGGAGCATAGGGGTAGGGAGCCTTAAGACTTGCTTGGGAGGGACGTCGTTGGGGTCGACGGCATTGGTGGTGTAGATGCACGCAGGGGAGTTGGGGTGGCTGCTGGCCAGGATGGTAAGGTTTGGTATGCCGTAATATGCTTGGGCGTTTTCGCCGACGAGGTAGGATGCGAGAGCTTGTTGGTTTGTGGTAGATGAAGACATTTTCGACGTGATTTTCGACGTGTTTTGGCTTCTTAAGAGAAAGAGGTTGTAAAAGCTGTCTTAGACGAGCAGAGCTGTAAGGAGAAAGCTTTCGTGGTGTGCGTTGATCTAGGAGATGTAGATGATTCTAGAGTTGTGCACAACCGAGAAAATTTTGCAGGAGGGCTTCTTTGCTTCCCCGACAGATCCCCAGTTGGGCTAGTGTGAACCGAGGTTGCTAGCGCTAGGGCTATAGCCTAGGCTTCACTGTATACAAGCATCTATAGGTAGAGTTAGTTCACAGGATTCACTAGTGTAAAACCTCACTCCAATCTCTTGATTATGACTAAACTATCATGTCTTAAGGACATACTTAAGACCTCCAACCATTGAATATTGTTCTTCCTCTACATTGAAAAAGTTAGCGATGTAGGTGTGAAAGAAGAAGTGTTGCTAAGCTGTAAAGTAGAAGGGCATTTATAGGTGGGGAGAGACTGTGTCGCTTAGATGTCCCTATTCACTGCTCTTCACAAAGTAGTGTATGACCTTCAATTGTCGGTAATAGGTTGGGAATTTAGGTGTGAAAGAATAACTGTTGCTAAGTTGCAAAGTATAGGGGTATTTATAGGCGTAGAGGAAGAGTGTCTAGCTTAGCTACCCCTATTCACTGCTATCCACAAGATAGTGTATGACAACAACATCTAGGATCCAATACCTAACTTCCTTTTAATTCTTTTCATTTAAACCTTTAACTTATCATTGAATTGCTCTCTTCTAGTTCAACTCAAGTGCTATACTCACTATTACCCTTTACATCTACCAGGGATACTGGCCCGTTGGTGAGAGAAAGCCACCATGCTCTTCATCCCTCTCTCCATTCACAACCTTAACAATAGGCGCTGCCCCTTCCTCTGTCGGCTGTGCGCCATTTTCAACTTTGTTATGTGGACTCAAATTCGACGCGACGAACCCCGGGGAGAAAGCAAACACTTTGAAGCCCTGCTCACTATATAGAATCGACTGAGCTACTGTAAGCATGTTCAACGCCGTCTTGCTCATACAATACGCAATTTCCCACATGCCCATGCGATGCGCCTGGCTTGTTGGATCTAGGCGTCTGGCGATGGAACCAGCTGCAGAGGAGACATTGATGATGCGAGGCGTGCCGTTTGACTTTTTAAGAAGAGGTGCGAAGGCTTCAACCACCAAGAAAGGGCCAGTGGAGTTTGTTTGAAAGCACAGCGCCATTGCTTCTGCGGGCGAGCTAGTGGAGGCTGCAGAGCTAACTGCAGCATTGTTGATTAATATATCTAGTCTGAAGAAACTGGTAAGCGCTTGATTTAAGAGGTTGAGGAAGATAATAAGGAGGTGAATATACCTGCCGTGCTTGTTTTCAACCGCTTTGGCTGCAGCTGAGATCGATTCATCGCTTGCAACGTCGAGCTGCAATAATTCCACTGTGCCAGGTAGCTCTCGGGATTCGAGGTCTTTGATTGCGATTTCTCCTTTCTCGGCTGAGCGACTCCCAAGCAAAACATGTTTAGAGGGTTCCGACAGCAGTTGCGATGCTAGCTCAAAGCCGATCCCTCCATTGCCTATGAAGAATCATAGTTATGTAGTGTTCGTTGCAGGACAAAAATGGTGTTGTTCATAGAAGGCTCACCTCCAGTAATCAAAACAATGGTTTTCTTTTCTGCCATGATTCTCAAAATGGTACTCAATTTGTGGACCGTGGAAACTGGACAAGAGGTATGTTATTTGAAGTTGATTATATCCCTCGCTGAACCTTATCTTTTTTGTAAGAGAATTGAAGGGATAGTGGCTCACTCAGGTTAAAAAATATCTATCATATGTTCTCCTGTATACGAGATTACGGCATTAACCGAGATTATGGTGTTAACCGTAATTACGTTAATTTCGAAAAGTACCTTAAAGCCACAAAGCTTGCTGGGGGTGGCGGAGTGGCTGACGACCTCGGTTTCCCGGACTTACAGTACTACGCAACTGCTGTTAGCGAATTTCTGAAACCCCACTAAAAACAGCTGGTTTTCACCTTTTAGAAGAGTATATAATTATATAACTATAACTATTACAAATCTTACGTTTGTTACTAATATACTTTAGAAGGTATACTTTTAATACATCCTAATTTCTAAACATAAAATCCGAAAATACTCTTAGAAAATATCTTTGAAATTAGAATAAGATTTTTTTTAACGATTTTTTGCCCTTTTTATATACAAATTTAGGTTTTCACAACTTTAGTCAAATAAACTACCTTAGAACATAAGTGCTTTTTATTTTATTGATTTTCTAAGTATGTAGTATTGTTTTTTATGTTAAAATAATGAATATTTATATATATTATATATTTATTATAGTGTGTATTGTACTTTAAATTAGTCTAGAAACGCGTAAAAACGCGTGGTTAAAGTGGTTTTCGCTAACAGCAGTTGCGCGTCACTGTAAGCGGGGCGTCTTCTCCTAAATTGGAAAAACAAACCACTCCCTATATAGGTTTGTATTCCAATATTCTATAGCTCAAAACGGACGCGCATCTACAGAATTACTCATTTTGAGGTGCAGAGAAGACTCAAAGATAAGGTGGAGGGAAAACTTTGGCAAAATAGAAACTGTATAATAAATAATCATAACTGGAAACAAGCAACCCTAACATTTATCAGAGTCAAGGACAGTAACCATAAACACACACGAAAACTCAGACATAAATGTAGCAAAACTGTCCACCAACCCCCCCAATGTTGTTTACTGTGTCCCAAGTGTTCACCGTCGGGGTCAACCATTTAAGGTTGACCGTATCATTGGCAGCAGGATTACTAGGCAGCACATTCATACGGTTCTCTGGATCTTGCATTTGCCAAATCCACCAAATACGGTCAATCATACCATGGTGCATGTAGAAGACTGGATCGCCTGGTGACGAATAGAAGTCCTATTAAGGCATGTCAGCTGATATTGCTAGATCGAGACCGTCCAGTTGAATCAACTTACACCACCGGGATCGCCACCAATAGTATAGTGACCGCCCAGATGAACACCCCAGTCATTCTTTGTAGGCGTTCCCAGCATGACTTGCTGGAAATCCTCGATTTTGGGGTTTTTCGTGATCAGTGCGTAGGTGTAGTTAGCTGTAGTCACGGCAGCAGAGAATTTGTTTACATCGCGACGAAGGCATCGTGGATTGGAGCCGAAGCCGTCAGAACGGGGATTGTTGGGTATGTCTGACAGCATCTTCGATATGGGTCCTAGACTGACAACCATGCTGCGAAATTTGTTAGGAATTAATAAGTTAGAAGAACTGATTGAGGATCTCACTCTTTGAATGGCCCTGTAGTTACACACCCGCCGCCTCCAGCAGATGGAATGATATCGTATGGCTTTGAAAATCCCTTTGTTTTCACCCCGGGATAGTTGAAAGGAAGGCCGTTGCCCCCCATACTTGAATCATTCCCATTGAAAAGAGGTGAGTTGATGGGGTCCGCGGCAGTACGGCCCCAGTTCCAGTACTAATTTTCAGGTCAGACATTAATTTATTCGCGCAAAGTCCATTAAAAGCATTATCTTACAGGTTGGTATCCAGTATAACCACACTCTTCGCGAAGAGCCTTCTCGTATGCCCAGATGTACACCCGATGCGCAGGAAGCAAATGCGGCTATGTACCGTAGAGTTAACCAATGCACAATTCAAGAAGCTTGGTGAGAAACTGGAACTTACTGTTGAGTGAAGCTCCACGGCCATCGACTCATGTGTTGCAACAAAATCATCGAAACGATTCAGTGCACCTGGGAACTGGTCCCTCGGTGATTTCGGAGGCTTCGACTGTAGACAGAGTACTGCTTTGATGTAGCTTTTTCTCTGCGTTTCCGATAGGTCGCTCCTTCACAGTGGTTTAGCATTAATTCCTCTCATTGGTCCCCAGCAGAGAACCTCCCTTCGCTGTCCTAGGGCTTTGGGGCAGAGTTATTTACCATTCCATTCTTCTGACAGCATTTTGAAGAGTACACCCAGATGGGGAGGGATGTTTGGCTAGATATGCCGCGAATTTGCTCAAGCTAGAGGCTTCGAGCTTATCTACCTCATCGAGGGGATATGGGCCATCGGTCCTCCTGAAATGTAAATTTTATTAGCTTGAGGTCTCGAAAGACGATGTAGGGCTGGAAAGTAGCACCGTTCAAGAGTGAATTTCGGCTCAACTGGACCAGCTCCTGCCTGAAAAACCAAGGAAGCGAGCAGCACCGAGGCTGTAAAAATCATTTTTTCAATGATTTGAATTTAAGCCAAATAATACTGGTGAGGTAGTTTGAGCAAGTCCTTCTCCGTTTGTGTTTTTGTGGCGCCATTTTCTGAGCTGGGGGGCCTTCTAATATTCTCAGTAACTTGGTGAGGAGGGGTTGAGTTGGGTTGGCTTTCTATTGGAACTGCCGTAGAAATATGCTGCAAAAACAAGGTTGATCTTTATTGTGAAGTTGATTGGTTAGAATAAGTCGTGTGCTGAATCCTTAATGAATCGAATACAGTACAAGACATCGGTTTTGGAGAAATGCAAGGGTATCCTAAATGCGATGTGCATCGAAATGCATGTCTTCGTCGCCTAATTAGATTTACCCTAAGATATACAAAAAAGGGCCTCGGCATATCCAAATTCTATAGTGGGTCATTTATCTAGATATACTCCTCCCAGGCACTAATCCAAAATATCTACCGATAAGCCCGGCAATGCGGCATATATACTACTGGGGTCTTTGAGGACTGGACTTCGCAAAGGATACAATTAGTCAGTGAGATATGGAGAGCCGAATTCAATTTGTAAAGATAACTTTTGATTAATTGATTCTGTTACATGACAGTGGATAAAGTATGAGGTGTATGTCATGCACAAAGACATGAGGGAGGAGAAATTGTGTGAAGCTCGAGGGTGAAGTTGAACAAAGAGTTTATTTGACCACGCGTGAAGGAGTAGAAGAATTATAACTTGTCAACAGTGTAGTTTCAATTTCCAGGTAAACAGTTTTCTTGTGGGTTTTAATGGTGGTGATGTGCTCCAACACTGGTTTTAGCGAGATAAAAAGGGGGGAGATAGCAGGAAAGATGGCCCGTGCTCATATTCTTAATCCACTCCGGACGAACGCCAAGTGGATCTGAAAATCTAGTTTCAATGTACCTCATAACCCCAGCCACCCCCCAAAAACATTGTTTTCAGTGTCCGTCGATGTATCAGGGAGAAATCCTGGACTGGAAGGTAGGGTGATCATGATATGAGGAAAACGGGTCTGGACGTTCTGTTAAGGCTGCAGAGTCGGAGGCGCATGTACCCGTAACTATATTCTTTATTAAGAAATGACGTTCGGATTCTCTAGAAGATATTGGTGAGTTTACTTTTATTTAAATCTTCATTTATTGCTTAATCTACATCCCGGAGTCGGGTTTAATTCCGTCTGGTTTTTACCCCATAGACACTTCAACATTTTAGAACTTCAATGTTAGCTAAATTTCATGGAAATAAAATTTCAAAGAAACGAGCCGCAACTAATTGCTATGGAATGACTTCGGGATATTTTGAATTATTCATTCTTTAGTTCTTTTCAAGTGTTGTGGACGAGGAGGAGAAATGAGAGCTTTGTTGTCATGGCATCCGTTTTTCCTTTTGGAGAAGAAATGAAATTTGTTCGGGAATAACTCTTGAATTTATATAACATGGATTAATGCGCAAGAAGTTTTTAATTCTGTGGATGGTTTGCGCCCGTGGAAGGTCTTTATGTCATGATCATTGTCGAAGATGTTCTGATCGAGCGGTATGACGAGTACTCTTAAGGTACTGAAGTCTGCGCATCGCAGCTGAAACTCCGACTTCTCCACCAAACAACCCCGCGTTTCAGCACTTCTGACATCGTCATTCCCAGCGCTTACTATCCGTAAATAGTCACGATGAGGTTTGCAAAGAATCTTCATCCATTACCATACTTCCCTCACTGATACCTCGTTGAATAGGAAACGAACGACCACACGATGCCACCGCACGACGGATTGACCCACCTCAAGCAGTACGATATCAAGGACAGTAACGTCGAATTGATCGGAACCGAAATCGATCATCGCGTCAAGCACAAATCTGCGCAAGCGGAGCCAGCGTGGAACAATGGTAAAATCGGGCAGCAAGCTGGGCTATATGTTTGGCGGATAGAGGATTTCGAAGTCATTCCATGGCCCGAACAGAGAGTGGGGGAATTCTACGACGGCGACAGCTACATCGTATTGCATTCATACAAGGTTGGCGAAAAAGAAGGCAGAGAGAGGCTTGTACATGATATATTCTTCTGGCTTGGTAGCAAGACCTCCCAGGATGAAGCTGGTACGGCGGCGTACAAGACGGTGGAGCTGGACGAATTCTTGAATGGAGTAGCGACGCAACATCGAGAGGTCCAGGAACAGCTCTCTGACGAATTCCTTGCAATATTTCCCCGAATCAAAATTCTGTCAGGAGGAGTACAATCTGGCTTCCATCATGTCGACCCGAACGCCGCACCGAAAGAGATTACTACCCTTCTTCGAGTCTTCAAATACCCTACTGCAGGACATGCTCACTCCACCGTGGTACATGAAGTTAAACCGACATGGGAAAGTCTTGATGAAGATGATGTTTTTATTTTGGATAAGGGCGACAAGATCTGGGTATGGCAAGGGAAGAAATGCAGTCCGATGGAGAAGGCGAAGGCTGCTCAGGTGGTCAGCGATTTAACTTTAGCGAAGCATATCGATGTCGAGGTTTTATCCCAAACTGAGGCCAGATCTGCCGTCGTAGTAAAATTGCTAGGGGGTGGGAACACCACTCAAACCGACTTCAAGGCTGCTCGACCTGTCTCCTCTCGAGTTTCGGGACCGGTTGCTGGAGACCAACCCCAGAAGCTTTTCCGACTCAGCGATGCAGAGGGAACACTGTCCTTCAGCCTTGTCAAAGACCGGAAACCAATACATATTGCGGACTTCGACACCGACGATGTGTTCCTCCTCGACATTGGCAGAGCTATTTGGGTTTGGCGAGGATTGGGAGCGAGCCAAAGAGAAAGAGCTATGTGGCTTAATGTGGCACATTCATATGTTCATCAAATCCACGATGGGCCAAAGACTACACCGATTGCAAGCGTGATAGAAGGCAATGAAAGCCCAGCCTTCTTCAAAGCCATTGCTGTATAAATTCACGTTTCCGGATAGATAGGCTCTTTGATCCAAGAATATCTTTCATGGGAGGCGAAGAGGACATAGTCCCCTTCCTTCAAATGGTAGTTGAAGACTATGAATGCATTGGAAATTATTTCTTCGGCCCAATTGTGCCTTTTCTGTGGTTTGAAAATTGAGCCCAGGGTCCTAGGTATTCAAGCTTGACGATGGTTGTCGTCACGGCTAAGTAGCTGATTGTTGCAGTTGCTGGCTCGTTGCTAGCACTCTTTCTACATCGGGCCTCTTTGCTCAATTTCCTGGAATTGGTTTAAAAATTATGCTAGTTGAACCTCTCAGTTCTCAAAACAGTTACATATCTCCGTACATTCCTTAAACTCTAGGAGTGACGGAAATGCTGTATTCGTTTGGCACACGAATGCCCAAATTGAGACCGCTCTCCAAACCCGTTGACCATTTCTCTGGTTTATCCTCATCTTCAGTTGCAGATCGATGACAACTAACCGGATCCATCTCATTTCCATCACTCAACTTATCTTCCTGTAGTCCAGTCGCATTTCCGTGTTCCTGAAATCGGACTTCGCTAGACCCTTTCTTGGCGCTTCTGTTGGTGAGGCGTACTGGCTTCAGGGTACCATCGGTAGGATATGAGGCAATCCCGGAACCGTATCGTCGGAAGCGGGTTCGGACATCTCGTAGGTCAATTTTCTTGATCAATGGAGCAAATAGTGATCGGAGGGATGGGAGACAAGCAGCAATCAGGTAGACTCCTGGCTCCACTGTGGACCATGTCATTCCAGTTATATCCCATGTGGAGTCTGCTTCATCCATTCTAAAGAAGTTTGCGAATCGAAGAATAGAAGTAATGAGGCCCCTACGAATGCGCCATTAGCTATAATTGGGTCATGTGTGGAGCAAATTGAAATTAGATGAGACGTACAAGCTGAACGCTAGAAAGGTGACAGTCAATCCGATTTTCTGATTCTTGGAGGTGTGAAGCTTCCACACGACCGGTAGTGGTAAAACAAGCATCGCCAGATCGGTGATTATGTTTGGAAAGCTGACCCAGATGGAAGCTTTGGCCTGATCGAGACAATGGCCCCCGGGAATAGTCTTGTCCCATATGAATGGGAACGGGGTACAAAAATTGCATGCCACAACTGTGGATGCAATAAGGCTTGCTATGATTATAGCGGCAATACTATACACTGAATATCGGTAGGTCTTGGTAGTGAATATCTTCAGGTACAGATATAGGATCGACAATTTCGGCAACGCGACTGCGGGGATATATGCGAATATCACAACTATCTCGCATTTGAGGTAGATTTCGATCTCTTTAGGAGTCAGAGACGCTATATGTCTTCCGTTCCCTCCGTACTTGATACTATCTATTCTTTGTGAGTCGATTTATCTTGGCGGATAAATACGTCAATGGAGGTGGACTTACAGAAGCAAGCCATCGGCTCCATTAAACAGAAGAAGAACGCTGGGGTCATTAGATATGTATCCAAACAATTGGCTGTCTTGGTTCTAATTCGAGAAGTTAAGAAGAGCAAAATAAACACGACCTCTAGAACGGTGAAAGTGATGCCGATATTAGCGAGGGTTCGACTCTGGTCTGCAGCCAGATATTGGGGAGTGAAAGACACTGTGCGATCCATTATTCGGAAGACCAGTATTTTCGAATTCCGTTCACAGCGACGAAGCCAAGAACATCTCGAATGGAGTGGGGGAGATGAAACTTGAAGTCGGGCACTCCCTGGGTTTGTGTGTTGCAGTTTGAGCTGCGCCTCATAGATCAATATTTGGACGGGATTGTGCCACATTCCGCTGCGCGTGTTGACTTCTTTTGGCGATAGCATGCTGCGTTACCGACAAATCCTTATCGCCTCCAGGAACCTGCATGCATAATGTAATTGGAATCACGTAGGTGAGTGTTTTACTTGAATGGATTTGTTTTCATGAACGGTCACACCAAGTCGATCGATCACTCCTGAGTATATATGGAAAACTAAAACACCTGGTTTAAAAATGAATACAAGCACAATATAGGATCATTATTTACACTTTTCTATTATAAAAAAAGATTGCGGCATGGCCTTTTTTTTTTTAGTCTACACTACTTGGAGAGAGCGTTTTTATATAGTGTGAAGGCTGATTTAAGGGTAGGATTGGAGCTGCGGTTTGTTTTAGAAATCGCCCACTTTTATCCCATGACGGTGAAAATTTGGTCACTGAAGCCCCAAACAATTTCTGTACCCACGGGCCTAATTCTTTTTCCTGTAAACGTGGAATTTCTTTCTACCGGTACTCTCCTACGGTATTACGGCTAAAGCTATGACCAGGTGTATATACTTTTAGGCGAGAATAAAGGGGTTTTCTCGTGTTGCACGGCGTCTATTCAACTACCCCTTTTCCACTCGATTCGTGCCTAAAATATGTAAAAATAGTATCCTTCAGAATGGGAGCTTCTTGAGTTTAAGTCTAGTTTTCACAGTTACGATGACAGGAGGTTTGATTTATAATTAAGTTTTCATGTTCTTATAGGACAACCCAGTTCTTGATTTCTTATCGCCCTGGTCAAATAAATCGAGTCCTCGTTCATTGCCCTAGGAGGCTCGATCGGCACCGTGGGCGAGAAAACGGCGAACGATTTACCTTTAGCCACTCGCGCTGAGCTTCCGTAATTGGGCGATGGTCAGAGGTCATGGGCCTGTACCACCTCAAAATTCATTGGTTTGCGATGTTGAAGGAGTCGCATGCCTACCTTGCCCCCTGCTTCCGAAGAAAGATATCCCACGTAATTTTTCATATTTAGGGGCCTAGCGCGCGACGATGCACGGTCACAAATTTCTCCTGCACCTCCTCTACTAACAATCACATTTACTTCTTATGTTATCCTGTAATTAATTGGGCCTTGAACCCCAGGGGAGACGGAATTTCCTCTCCCCCCACTCCCCGCTTGGCGCCCTGCAGCCACCAGGGGCAATGTATAATAATAATAATAATTAAACGTTACTATTCTGAAATAAATGGATATTAAATAATTCTATACCAAATTGTTAAAGTAAGGTAATGCCTTTGTGCATTCGTTTACCATCAATTACAGGCAGGCTAAAGGGGCGCAAAGAAGATGTTTTCAGGCTTTTGATCACCAAGGTTTTCGCGTGAGCCCCTATTTTACAGTGCACTCGTTTCTCGAACATACCTCTAAACAAGGCTAGGCCGCTGAACACAGCATTCTAAAGAGCGCATAGCCCTTTTCTTCTTAAGTACAGCCCACTAATCTGCGAGTAAAGAACTTTACGAAAAACGCTGCTGCATACCGCGTAGGTACAACAAAAAATACCAAATGGGCACAGGTGGCTGATTTCGTACGTTGATTGGGTGCAGATCACTAAGCGAGGAGGCGGCGAGGCCCCTAAGACCTCCATTTTGTGAAGTCAGATCTTCATTTCGTTTTCAACTAATGGGCAGCCTCCCTTCGAACGCAAGATATTTTCGCCTTTCCCACACCACCACCAGAGCCCCGATTCCCACGTCCAGACACCACGCTGGCCGATCAGTCAAACTTGATTGTAGGTGCTATTAGAGTATTTCTGTCACTAGATGCCTTCTTCGCTCCAAAAATACATAAAAGGAATTCCTAGATCTTGCCTGGTCCTCGCCCCAGCATGTTTCGGGTGTAAATAGTTGATTCGCATTCGCTGGCCGCATAAAAGCAAATAATATCATGCAACTTCCGAGACATAATAAGTTCTCGCCCATGAGCCCTCCGATCCTTTCCGTTTGCAAATTTTCGACGAAGGACCCCTCATTTCAAGTCCTTATACCTCGCCAATTCGGTCTTGCGGAACCACAATTCTATCCACCAAGAAGGTAGAATTACTCTAGCTGTTCAAGCTCTTTGATCACGCCAAATCACAAGCCAACGAAGTGCTTCGCGGACGTACGACGTGCCCTGTAGCACCTTACAGGCCTGAAATCGCAGACGCGTCGCGCGTCAAGATTCCGTACCAAACAGACAAAAGTTATCCCCTTCAGAGGAGTCAGTCCTTATATAACAAATTCTAGATATGGACTAACGTGGCACACTACCTACAGGCTTGATCGTACGAGAAATAGCCGATATACTTCTTATAAAACGCGTGAAGTCGACATCTGTAACCCCTCTTATAGTTAATAAAAACTAAGTTACTAACTTCGTACGACACTATCTAGAAATACAATAGAAGTGTAATCGTAAATACGAAGATCCGAAGATAATATAAGTGTGGTTTAACCTTGTATAGCGTATAATTAAGTAATATAGTATTCTAGAAGAAGATATATTTAACTTTAACGTGACTGGGATTATAATAGGAGTTATTTTAATAGTAAAGGTTATTATAGGCGTAGAGAAAGTAGGGCGTCCTTTCCTATATAGCTAGGAAATAGGGATTAGGTGACTATTATTAAGTATATAAAGGATCGTACGGTTAGAAAATACAGGCTTCTTATCCTTGATAGTTATATGAGCTACGTTACGGCCGAATTTAGGTAATATTATCGCGAGTACTTTATTATCCTACTTTATATACTACCCTACTTATCACATCTCTACTAGCCTTTAGAAATAGGGTGTTTTTTCGCCCTTAAGAGCTTGTATAGACAAGAGGTAGTAGCAATGATTTGTCTTAGTATTAACTACGTCGATAAACAAGAGTTTTTGTCGTTATATATAACAGCTGGTTATTTAACCTGAATCCTCACATGCACAAAATCTGTTTCTGTTCGGGCCCCTTGTTGGTGGCGCCTTTACCATTTATGTGACTTGGAGATGAATCTTCTACTTAAATCTCCCACTATGTGGATTGACTCTCGCTATGGTCATTTTATTTCTTGGAGCATTGCCCAAAAGATCAAACATGTCCCTAAGCTCACTCAAACGAGTTGACTTCGCCGGAAATGCTCTACTTATCGCTGCCATTACCTCGATTCTCCCTGCTTTAACTTGGGGCGGTGGCTAAGAGCCTTGGTCATCTTGGAGAACTATATTGCCCCTGGTCCTAGGCCTAGCGGGGCTGCTGTTATTCCTCCTATTCGAGACGAGGGCCCCAGAACCAACTACACCGTTTAGACTATTCTCCAATCGAACATCGCTCGCCGGTTTTTGGTGCGCCTTTGTGCACAATATGCTAGTGTTTTGGGTTCTCTTCGTCCTGCCTATCTATTTCCAAGCCGTCCTTAGAACATCCGCATTTAGATCCGGCATCAACATTTTACCCACAGCTGCTGTCTGTATGCCTTTTACAATAATAAGCGGCGGGGTCATGACCAAATTGGGACGTTATCGCCCGCTGCTCATGGTCGGATTTGCTATTTTCCCCATCGCCATTGGACTCTTCAGTAAGCTCACTGAGAGCTCAACTACTGTATACTGGGCTGAAATTCAAATTATTGCGGCAGTTGCTATTGGTATCATCACGCCGGTGACTCTGCCAACAATTCTGACCCCTCTAGACGAGTCCGATGCGGCTGTCGGAACAGCTACCTGGGCTTTCATGCGCGGTTTTGGAACGATATTGGGAACTGCCATACCTCTAGTTATTTTCAACTCTAAGGCTGATTACTTAGTGTCCACTCGCCTGCAGGATAATGATAATGCGCGTATATTGCTGGCCAATGGAGGAGCTTATACACCGGCAGCTGGGGGATCTGTATACTCTACATTAGGCTTGGATAACAATCCAAGCCTCGAGGCTACTGTGAAAGGCATCTATACCGACAGTCTCAAGTTGTGCTGGCAAGTGGGCCTTGCCTTTGCACTGTTGGGCTTCCTCCCAACCTTCCTTACCAAGGAGTTGCCCATGCGTATTGAACTAGAGACAGAGTTCGGACTAGCTACGGAATCGGAGAAAAAGAGCGATGGGGAGACGGGAAAGCAGTCTACTCCCACACCGTCACAGTGATAGATCGTCAAAGAGAGAGAAGTAGAAATTGGGGAGACCAGGGTAATAGCTGCGAATCAAACGACATTTGCAAGCACGGTGCAAATGTCCCAAGCATTCGGAGAGGGACGGGTTTACTGGTGTGTGTATATACACTCGTATCTTTCAACGTTTTTTTTCTACATGTCAGGTACGCTTGATACTAGCACTCGCATCAAGCAATACAAACCTTTAGTTGGGTTCATCAACACCCTATTAACAATGTACAAATCCGACTCTAATGGTTTTTTCACCCATTCCACGTGGCCCAGCTATTTTGTTAGAATTTCAGTGATATTCTATTGATTCCACAGACCGAAATGAAAAGCGACGTAGGAACGCCTAGCCTACCTCACATGCCTTATTTAGAACCCTGCATTAATTAATATAATGTCCCTCCTGCAGAACATGTCTTTCCATACCCTGACCAACAAAAGCCAATCGGGCTTACTCCACCCAGCATTAATTAATGTAACATCTCTCCCGCAGAACATGTCTCCAACAAAAGCCAACGGGGCTTACTACACGTTCCAGCCACTTCCTACAGAACATGTCTCCAACAAAAGCCAACTGGGCTTACTGCATGCTCCACCCACCTCCTGCAGAACATGACTTATCGTACCCTTGACCAGCGACCAACAAGAACCAACCGGCCTTACTCCACGCTCCACCCAATCACCACACCCAGGGAACCAAACACTTGACGTATACACTACGAACTCGGCATATCTAGCAAGACAAGAAGTCAAACTTTGGGCGAACAAGCAGCCGCTAGCATCAACTGCCGTCACTTGACCCTACACCGACTGACAAACTTTTCCCTTTCAAGGCGCCTGCCATATTAGTTCAGTGCCGGCCCGCTTACTCCCATACCAGAGCAGCTCGCAGCTTCCTATATAGTACTAATAAATTGTGGATCGATATTATTAGAGCGTGATGGGAAATTGGAACTAGGGGGCTTCTATAGGAAATCGTGACACGGGAAATTATAACCCAGACTCAAAGCGAAGGTGTTTCACTCTCCTCTACTAGCTACTAGGTAACACGAGGGTGCTGAACCAGGTCTTCCTTCTTCTACCCTGTAGCGCCTGTCACTTTCGCAGATTCACAACCTCCCCAGTCTCCAGCAGGTACGGGGTAGAGTACCCCAGGGAAACCAAAGCCCTTTCCATATCAACCCAGTCATTTTGATCTTTGGTCGCGACCGCCCAGTTTGGATCTGATACAACATTCTTCATAGCTTGCATGTCGGGGATTGTGTATTCTATGAAACAGTCGAAATCGGCGATATCCCAAGTAGGTTGAATCTTTGCCATTTCCTGCTTCAAGGCGTCACTGAGAAATGGAGGCGTAACGAACTAGAAATAGTATCAGATATAAGTAATTTAGGTGATTTAAAGCCGCAGTAGGAAGTACTCACAAGCGAATATCCAAGAACGCCATGTCTCTTCAAAATAGGCAGAGCAAGTGGGAGGTGTTCCTCGACGATCCACTTAATGAACGCATCGTGGGTGTGTTGTGGCTTGCGGTTATGAGTGACTGTGTATTTCAGAGGTTGTCCTCCTTGCTGTGTAGAGACTTCAGCCATCTTGATGGTTTTGTGGTAGATACTATGATATCTGAGAAGAGTTTTGTTCCTTGATAAGGAGGATAATATTATACGGAGGGTGAGATTCTATTTCTATTTGAACTTTAGGCTGTTTACTTGGACAACTCCTCGATTGGAGTTAGAGCCCAGCCTAACATTCCGAAATTATTGCCCACTTGTACATTCAATACTTTAACAACTGCATTAGGTAGGGTTGCGGCGGGTGCTTAAATAATAGGCTAAAATAAGACCGAGTACCAAGGTAGCAGGTTGAGACGCGTGTCAATTTTTAAAGGCACTTCTACGTACAATTGCATGCTCGTGTGTCTTCCAGCTATTGGCTTCAAGCTACTAGGATTCTCCATGGATTTATTCCCATGTTTGGTGTGGAGGCTATACCTATAATTGTAACTCACTATCTATAGATTTCACTTGTGGGTTTCACTCAACTGAGAACTTTAAGTATCCTTTCATTGATAATACCCAACGCCTGTCACGCCTTGCTTTTGTCTAAACAGAAAAATTGTAGGAGGTAAACGTGTGTAGGCGGAAGAAGAGTCGACTGTTAGGTCGAGGGATTCAAGTATATAGAATAATAATATGATTTTGACTTAAAGACTTATCTATCTACAAAGGAGTAAGTGGACTATATATACTACGAGTGTAGTAACTAGAAGCTTCTATAGCTTATAAATCAAAGCTTATAAATCAAAGAATAACCTAGAAGATTCTACTAAGGTTTAAACCTTAAGTTTAGAATAGTGCTTATTACCTAATAATACAACAAAAATAGATAACAGAATAAGTAATACAACAGAGGCTATTGCTATTATTGGCAGCAGCTGTCGGTTTCCCGGTGGTTCAAACTCTCCTAGCAAGCTACAGAATCTTCTGAAGAATCCTGTTGACCTCGTCACCCAAATCCCAAATAGCCGTTTCAATCCTGCGGGGTTCTATCATGAGAATACAGAGCATCCTGGAGCCAGTAATTTCTGGGGCTTCTTATATCATAGCTGGAGCTGATATAGGCATCATAGACAACTAACGTGACGAAGGCCTACCTTCTTAACGAGGATCCATGGGCTTTTAACAATGACTTTTTCAATATCAGCGCTAGAGAAGCTAAACCAATGGACCTTTAACAGTGTGTAATCTTAGAAACGACATATGAATCTATAGAGTCTGCTGGATACTCGATCGCGCAACTCAGGGGCTCATCCACTGGTGTGTTTGTAGGCCAAATGTCAGATGATTACTCTTAACTTATACTACGGGATGTGGACTGCTATCCACAGCATTCAAGGACTGGCATTGCTCGTTCTATCTTAGCTAATCGCGTGTCATATGCCTTTGACTAGAAGGAGCCCTTTATAAATCTAGACACGGCGTGTTCTTCTAGTCTCGTTGCCCTGTATTTGGTAGTTCAATCAGTAGGAGTAGAGAGTCTGAGATAACAGTAGTTGCTAGAGTGAATCTGGTTTTCAGCCCCCGGCTGTTTAGTTTCTTGTCGAGTATAAGTTATATTCCTATCGGTGTAATATCTGCTAGAAGCTGATATAATTAAAGCTCCGTATGCTTTCCCCGGATAGGTGCTCCCTTATGTAGGATGTCAAAGCCAACGGCTATGCGCGTGGTGAAGGATTCACTACTATTGTTATCAAGTCACTAAAGAAAGCATTAGCCGATACTAACGATATAGAAAGTATAATTCGGAATACTAGTGTTAATCAAGATAGCCGTTCGGTAGGTCTTATAGTCCCGAGCATAGCTGCTCAGGCTAAGCTTATAAAGTCAACATATGCAAGATGTAAGCTATACTGTCTGAAGGAAGAAGATCAGTATCAATACTCCGAGGCCTACGGTATAGGTGATTCTTTTATCTTTAATTAAGTACTCCTATAAAACCCCTAACTGGCTTCAGGCATACCGGCTAGAGACCTAAAAGTGGCTAAGGCCATCAGCGCGACCTTCTTCCCTAATTATGATCATAGAGGTCTCGACGACCGAGGAGCGGAAAGGCTTAAAAATAGAAAAATCTACGTTAGGTCGATCAAGACTGTTATAGGACATTTAGAGAGTATAGCTGGACTCGGGAGCCTTATAAAGGCCTTATAGGCCGTGTAATATAGGTTGATACCACCGAATATATACTTCGATCGGCTGAACCTAGCGATAAAGCTGTATTATCATAATTTAGAAGTGCTAACCAGGTTAAAACCCTGGCCGAAACTACCAGCGGGAGCACCTAGGCGGGCTAATGTTAACAGTTTCGGATTCGGAGGCACGCAGTGCCTAACCTACGACCCTAAAGCAAGAACTGACCTGACTTAGGTACAAATGCTTATATAATCGTTAGGAGCTGGGAGGGTCAGTCTATAGTTATATGACCTTATTCTTTATTACCCTATTAGGGACCTTTTGTCTTATCTGCCAACTCCGAGACAGCCCTCGCGGCTACGGTCATCTCTCTTTCCGCGGCACTCAAGAACCAAAACAACAACGACCTTTCTAGTCTAGTATAGACTCTATAAGCTCGGCGGACACAATTCCTGTATAGGGCCTCTTTTTCGGACACGAGTAAAGAAGAGCTTATCATAAGGCTAGATTCCGCTATCAGAGACAAGGAACAGCCCGTTATAGCTACTAAGATAACGAAAGTCTCGAATATCCGTATATTAGGCGTGTTTATAGGGCAAGGAGCCCAATAGGCTTCTATAGGGGCAGGCTTGTTTCTACACTCGGCATCTTTTAGGCGCACTATCTAGCAACTCGAGTTAGTACTTAAGGGTATTCTATATTACAGCTCTGCAAAGGCACTAGGGCCCTGACGTCACGTAGGGACGTATTTGCAAGAAGGTGCTGTATTCTCGAAGAAACTAAGCTAAGGAGAGAAGAAGAGAGGTGGCCCTGAAGGGGCCTTATATACAGGAGGTGAGTCTAGCACGGACCAGGACACGTGACAAGGGGGGACGCGTCAGGTAAGGGGGACGCGTCAGGTAAAGGGGCGCGTCAAACCAGGTTTGTGACAAAAAGAAGAAGAAAGATTAAGCTAAAAAAAGCTTTAAACAATACTTCATATATAAACTAGGTCTCCTATAAAGCCTAGGAAGACATCTATTAATAAAAAGAAGACAGTATGATTTATTAGTATTAGTGTTAAGGAGGGGGGTCCTACTAAGCTAGAAAANNGTTTAAAGACAGGCCTGTCACAAATCTACACGCACGTGCAGGCCCAGGCCTGAGGCTTGGCTGCGACCAATGGAAACAGCACAGAGAACCAGGGTCCTAAGTCACGGGATCACGTGACGAGCCATGTGACCTGAACGAGCCGACGGGGCCGATGGCCGACTCCATCGACTTCTGGGTCGAGGAGGTCGACAGGCGACCACGTCGACTCGGGATTAGGAGAGATCTATATAAGCAAAGGGATTTCCTTAGTAGTTAGGAGCTTCGTGCTCAAACTTCCATAGTAATCTTATATCATACTTTGATTATCCTTGCTTGTAACGAGCTAAGCTTCCACGCCTAGCAACTACAGTGATATCGCCTTGCCCACGCTTCTATACTACCAATCCGACAGACCTCCTGCTTACCTGAGGTAGAGATCTTAGTTAAGTAGACCCAGATCCGTTACAAGGCCAGGTAATAAAAGCACTATATATCTTCGAGTAGGGCACTTAAAAATTATATATTCTTATATATTGACTTTTAATCTATTTATATATTTAATAGTAAATTATTATCTTATGTGGTTATTTAATTATTGATTTTTAAAGTGGGTAGTAGGTTTGGTTATATATGCGGGAACTTAACCGGGGTGGGAATTCAAGCGGGAACTCGAGTAACTTGTCCAAGACTCACGTGCTCTCTCGTTCGCTTGACGGCTCCTCATCGGATGACGCGACGCATAGAACAGCTCTATCAGCGATATCTTCGGAGTGCACGAACGGACAATCTCCAACTTTTGCCTTTTGTAAAACGGCTGCACGCCCTTTTCGCCCCTTTCTACCCTTTGCGATGCGCAACAAAACAAGCCCCTTATCAAATCTTCCCCGATTCGCTAAAACCACCGCTACCATATTAACGATGATTTTGGGATGCCCAAATCAAGATGCAGACCACATCTTTCCTTTAGGAATACTTGACCATAGCCAAAATATAGACTCGCTTCTTTACTGCAATTTTGTATGTTCCTTGTTGGTTGGGTTTGGTGTGGCTAAAATCAGCCACCCTTTTACTTAGCTCGGCCCTTTTAACATTCCCCTTCCCTCTCATGTCATCACTTTTTACTCACTTCGCCATCTAATTGTCATTCTACTTCATCGCATTATTCAATCGCCTATCTCTGGTAGCTGGTAATTGATCATGAGTCTCGAAACTTCCATCTCACTCAAAATCATACTGTTGACCCTTGGCGCGCTCCCTCTCGCATGGTGCGCTAATGTTTTTCGGAAGGGCTGGAGAGCTCGTGGCATTTTTATCGACGTTAAGAAACAAGACTTGGTGAGTGAAAGGGTCCTTCACCGCAAGCAACTGCATTCTAACTATCTTCAGCCGACACCAAAACATAACATCTTCTTTGGTCACTTACTCACCCTCAAGACGTACATCGACAAATTACCCAAAGATGCCCACCCCTTCATTGCTTTTGGGCAGATGGCTAGGAATTTTTCCGGCGGAATCTTTTATCTCGATATGTGGCCGTTCATGGATCCTGTGTTGATGTGCACGTCTGCAACAGCGGCAATCGAGACCACCCAGAAAACTGTCCTTGCCACCAAGAAGCCAAGATCACTAGAATCTTGGTTTATTCCCATAGCTGGTGGTCCCAATCTTTTTACCATGGAAGAAGATGATTGGCGATTTTGGCGGAACACATTCAACCCCGGATTCAGCCAAGCACACATCATGAAGCTCGTGCCGAGTATCGTGCATGAAGTGAAGGCTTATCAAAAGTTACTGCTCGAATATAGCGAGAAAAAGGAGATGTTCTTGCTAGATGAAGTCACGCTCTGGTTCACAATGGACATGATTGGCGCGATTGTTCTGTATGTTGAAATAACCAGCTTTCCCTTTTTACTCCCATGCTAACGTAGAGAAGAGAGAATAGTCTGGACTCCAAGCGAACAAAAAATCCTTTAGCAGTCGCCCTGTTATCTCAACTTCGTTGGAAGCTTTCTGAGCAGGAGCTGAATCCTCTGAAACGCTGGAATCCCATTCGTCCTATTGTGGAATGGCACAATTCCAGACAAATGAACAATTATATTGGCAAGGAGCTGGACAAACGATATCAAGACTACCTTTCTAAAATTAAACGTGGAGATAACGTTCGGAGCAACTCAGTCATAAGTCTCGTTCTCGAAGGGTACCTCAAACAGAGCCAGTCTAAGAAGCCAAGCATAACCCTGGAGAAGCGATTCAAGTCATATGCAACCTACCAGATCCGCACGTTCCTTTTCGCCGGCCACGATACCACGAGTAGCACTATATGTTATATCTTCTACCTACTAGCAAAGAATCCGGTTGCTATGGACAAAATTCGCCACGAGCACGACAATATCTTGGGCGCAGAGCTCGACGCCGCGCCAAAGGTCATCACTGAAAACCCCCAGATACTAAACCAACTCACGTATACATTTGCAGTCATCAAAGAATCTATGCGTCTGTTCCCGGCAGCCTCTTCTATCCGCCAAGGGGTCGAGGGAGTGAGCATACGAGACGATGAAGGCAGAACCTATCCCACTGGCAACACTATGGTATGGATACTTCATCAAGCCATGCAGAGGGATCCTCGATACTGGGCGCAACCCAACGATTTCATTCCGGAACGCTGGCTGGCTGCTCCAGGCGATCCATTGTACCCTGTCAAAGGCGCGTGGAGGCCTTTCGAATTCGGCCCGCGCAATTGCATTGGTCAAGGGCTTGTTATGATTGAGTTGAGAATTATTCTGGCGCTAGTAATTCGCCAGTTTGACGTGCGAGACGCGTACGAAGAATTTGACAGGCTGAATCCTCGGAGTGGTGGAATTGTGATGGTTGAGGGGGAGCGTGCATATCAGATAGAAGGAGGGGGAGCTCACCCTGCAGACCGATTTCCTTGTAGGGTATCTTTGAGGAAACAGGGTGCTCTTTAGTGGCACATTGAACACGTATCGGGACAACCGGTTGGAAACTTGTGTTGATTGGCGATTATCCCCATCGTTTGGATTCGTTCCCGGGCATATGCATGCCAACTTCTTCAACGGAACTTTTAGGATAGGCAAAATTTAACACCTCTCTTCTGGCTGTTTCTCCACCTGCATTTGACAGTTGGTTGTCAACCTGATGCCATCTTTGCAACTATTCCAACTCCTGTGCAGCAAGGTTCCTAATTCCTGCTTGTAATGAAATATGAATTCACGACGCCCTATTGGCCTATGCCTACGTAAAATCCAACATGCAATAAGGCTTCCAAGACATAATGGACTCACCTTTGGTATCGGGTTAATAGCGGATAATATGCTCCAGTCAAATGCGCATGTAGAAAGGACCTGAAAGGTACTCGGTGTCTCAAAGGGGTGCTAAGCGCCTTGGGTCCACTCGGTTGGGTGTCCAGCGCCAGATTTATATTAATTGCGATGACGCCGTACCGCTGCAGCATAGATACCAGATACCTCAAACGCGCTGTGGCAAATTTGGGGCAGCAAAGTGCTAATCGACAAGGAGCTGTGTGTTGTGCAGCTGCAGTTCCTCCGGGCCGTGGCACAGTCACATCAACGTCAAGCCAAATTTGCCAGGGCCCAGCGCTAAGTAACCGATGCTGCAACAAGGAAGAGAGTATCGCCTCACTGCGTGCATATCATCTCAATTTATTTGGTTACACAAGAGCCGCTACTATGTTTCCAAGTTGAAGTTATCTCTTCCCGACACAGAACCTTAGCCGTCTTTCTTTTACTTCGACTTTTGGAATTAAAGCTTTTTGACACTTGCACTCTTTAATCGACAACAAAGATTATAGAAAATGGCGGCTTGAAATTACTTCAGTCTTAATGCGGATCTTCATGCATGCGGTCGTCACTTACTGACTCATCAACCCCCTTCTGCCTTCACTGGCCCAAACCCTCTAGATACTGGGGATAGTGGGGGAGTGAGTTAGAAATGCAGGAGCTGGCGGGCGGTACCAGAAAACCACGCTGACGATTATGATGCAGCCGTCTGCAAGCGCTTCTGATTTGGGGAACTTCCTTATCACACCGGTTGTAAGGAAGTATTGTCATCTATTTAGGGCATTCGCCGCATTTCTGAATGCCTGTTACCACGGCCCTTGTCAAGAAGTGAACAATTGCCAACAGGTATGCATGAGGTTGACCAATATGAGCTCATTACATACAACAGCGCGCATTGGGGCATGCCTCTTGATCAACGCCCGGGCGAGGCAAAAAGAAATGCAGGACCCGTTCCCACTTGAACGGACTTCAGTGCCGTGCAGATTTATCTGCAGCAGTCAGGTTATAGTGGCAGTCTAAGGTGGCGAAGGCGCCGCAATTCATAAATTTTCGAGCTCAAGGACCGTCGTATCAGCTGCTGCCTGCACTCAGGCATCTTTTACCTAGAGACAACTCTATCACAAGGACATTCTTTCCCTCGCGCGAGTCACGCTCAACCAAGATTTTCATGTGCAACTTTCAAAGAGAAAGAGGAGTATATACATATTTCCTTTCATTTATCAATTTAATTTATAAAAAAGGTTCACGAAAGAGCCGTGATTTAGAAATTCCAGCCAAGTTGCAAAACGACGCCGCCAACTAAATGTCAAGGAATCCTTTACTGTCTTTTTCTGATTCTAAATGGGATCTTCCCAATAGGACGCTGCATTCCAAAACCGTACCCACTACCATCCATCGCCATATCCTCATCAGATGCTAAAATCTCGATATCAAATATCTTGGTAATTGTTGCAGTGGCGCTCAGCACAGCCCGTTTGGCAATGTGTCTTCCTGGGCAGATACGCGACCCTCCCCCATATGGGAACCAGTGTCCAGCTGTGTTTGACATAGTGAAACTAGGGGCACTTTTTTCCGGGTTGTTATTGATAGCAGCTTCGATGATCACCGCCTCCTCAGCTTTCTCCTTACTCGCTTGGACCACTGAAATTCCAGATATGGGACCGTCGCTCGGATATTGACCGTATGTCAGGAATCTCTCGGCCCAGAATTTATCGACAGGATATTGGTTATCTTCTCCAGTATTCCAGACATTTGGGTCCATGTGCGCTGGATTTGTAGCTACTAAAATGACGCTGTCCCTAGGGAGTCGCCAGTTGTTGAGCTCCATACCCTCGGAATTAGTCCTTCGAGCTATGATTGCTTGAAAACGAAGACGAAGTGTCTCGGCATATACTCCCTGAAGTCGAGGAAGCGTGAGGAGCTTCGTAAGATCGATAGTGGAAAGATTATCGAAACAGCCTGAAGTGTCAAGCTCGTGGCGTATCTTTGCCGACAATTCTTTGTCTCGATTGATATCTAACGTGACCCACATAGAAGTGGGGACGATATTAACCGTCAATCTGTAAAAATTCTTAGAAAGTCCTAAAATATTCTCTGGATAATGGAACTTCTTCCAAGCATTTTCACATACGCCCAGACAAGTCCGAGATCAGAAGCAGCCGCAGCGTCACCATCAAATCCATGAAAGCTTTCGAATAAGGCTTGCCTCGAACGAATGAACTCGGAGCCCCAGTACGGGTCCGAGTCACCATGCTGATCCACACAAGCAGCGTCGAAGGATTGCCTGGCGATTGAATGCCATTCTTTGATGTTTGCCAAAAGCTTATCGCGAATGGCATAAGCTTTGGGTACCAGCCATCGTGGAAGACCCTTTGAGAGATATGGAACTGCACGCCCATACGTAATCAGGTCACGCATGAGAGATGGATTTATTTGCTCCAGTAATGGGCCGCATGTCGCTTCAATAAGTGGTGATGCGAACTCGCTATCGAAGAAGGTCATCAAATCTGGCATCTCTATCCACTCATCCGTCACCTCTATGTTCTCAAGGCGCCTAGCGAATAGATACCTCCAACGGTTGTAGAAGTCCGAGAGCCTTGGTCCGCCCATGAACTTGTGCATTGAAGAATGTGTTTGATAATCAACTCGATTCGAAGGGTGGACTTTACTTCCATAATTGGGCTTGTCGTGGAATCCAGAGTCGTCTGCAAGGTACATCTGTAGAGCCTTTTCTGGCATGCCAAATAAGTACTTGAGACAAAATATTTGAGATGCTGTATCGGCGAGTTGTTGCGATTTCTTCCAGAACTGGATGATGTTTTCGGCGCCTTGCACGACATATATTTTAGACATAAAAATGGTCAGCGCGAAGGGATTAGGTTCCCTAAGAGCCCATCTATCCACATGGTCAGTTTTGGATCGAAGGTCTTTCCACTGGATCTTACGTGGAGAGGCTTATAAATGTCTGTGGTTCAAAGAATACACCGAGAAAATTGCCGAGCAGTGGAACAGTATAAGGAATTGTTGGGGGAAGCCTTGGACTCCTTGGATAGCGATTGCTGAACTCCCATGCCACTCTGGTACCGACGTAGGTAGTTGCACAGGCTATCAAGCAGAATAAAACCACGTTCTGTGGAATCAAGAATGCCTTCAAGAACTCAAAAGACACTGTCTCTTGAAGGAAACCCATATCGTGTGAAAGAGGCAGAGGTTGTTAAAATTCGTATGACTATGACCTGGATTCAAAGGAGACTGACCAGTATATCCTGCGTCGCTGCTTGGCACCCTAGCGGGGCTCAACAATAATCGGCCAGTTCATATCAGGGCAAGTCGAAAAAGGATCCAACTGCAATTACTGCATGCCTTAATTACCCGGAAATGGTTCAATCACCACCAACATGTTACTTCTGGTAGCTGCCTGCCAGGCATCTAGTATCTTCGGGAGGACGGCGTCGGATGGAACCTACACCTGGAAAATGCAAAGCAGGGATAAGTAGAAGTACTCAAGTAGATGTGCATCCATCCCACCTCGAGGCATACATGGGGCATAGATAATATATTGGGGAGGGCACGTCAAACATCACCCATGGATGCAGCTGGTATAGGGGGCCAGAGATTTAGAATACCGTTTATTTGGCCGTTTTATTCTGGTGTGGCGGGGCAGTAGGGTAGCCTTACGATTCATCAAGTCAGATCAACATGTTCTTATCGTGCACTTCACTTATATCTTGTTATTAAATTCGCCTCATTTGTTTCTAATTTAGACAGATAAAGTATGAGTGCCTTGGGAAGGAAAAAACTAGCAATTAATGTCTCACCTGACAGATTTATGAGCATTTGTAACAAAAATAACCCGTATCCATGTTATACCTAGCAGTTAAAACAACGGAAAGCAATAAAGGTAGATCATCAGAAGAAATACTTGAGGCCAGTTGTCCGGAGTTTTCGGAGATCTTACCTATCTTCATATTAAAAAACAATAAAAATGTTCTTCAAGTCTTAATCGGGCAGTAAAAGCTAAATATTGGGAATATGAGCCCAGGTCGGTTATAAATGTTTATGCAAAGGGTAGATACTCTCTAACTCCTGAGTACATGCCAATCTTTCAGATCTGCAGCCCGTAATCCCATTCAATCCTGCAAGGGTCAACATGAGGAACCTTGTGTCTTACCAGGCCCTATCCATTGATTTTCTATTCCTAGTAGGTATGCGAGTGTGAGGCGCACGGTACGACGCAATTGACACAGATTTACACCGAAGGATTTGTGTCTACCTCGCCAATGCAAACCAATCTATCTCCAACACCCACTTTACTGCACATCAGGTTGGAAATTGTTGGTTAAGAATTGATTGTTTCTCTTGTATACCTATCAAGGACGCAGCTCGGGGCTATGGTGAGGATCGGCTACATGGACTCTGACCCCGGATGAGTAACATGCTTTGAGCCTTTGACATCCTCCAGTCTTGCATTCTTAATATCTCTCAATATCTTAAATCATGGATTGAGATAGAATTTCTCTTTTCACATCCAAGAACTTCAAGTTCAAGCATTTTAAACTTCTCTCAGTTCGATTTCAAGAAATCAGAAAGACGAAATGTCAGCTACGCTTTCCTCAGCAACGTTTGGGCCATCGAATCCAGAAAATGACCAAAAAATTGCAAATGCTGGACGTTTGAGCAAAAGGTCAATTGAGGTATAAAATTAGCCCAATAGTGATAGTTTTGGGCTGACCATCGACAGATCTCTATTGGAATATTCTTCGGAATTGCAGCTCTATCAGTACTTCTGCGTACAGTCCGAAGACTTGCCACCTTAAAACGGCTCAAACTCGACGACGCATTTCTATGGCTTGCTTTGGTTTGTCTGAGCGCAGCTACCGGGATATTCTATCATATTTTGCCCGTGGGGATGATTGTAGAGGCACTTACTCTCTTGGATCATGTTATTATTCCAATTCCCCAGATTCCTATCCTGCTCAACTCGATGGCTTATATAGATTCGTTTCTGTGCCTCATATGGACCTGTACCTTCTCCGTTAAATTCTCTTTCCTTGCCCTTTTTCGGCATTTGATTAGAGACATATCGCCGCGTATTACATTATACTTCTGGTCTGTGGTTGGATATACAGTGCTGCTTTGGATGTTTATGATAGCGGAGGCTTTTATCCTTTGCCCGTATCAGGGGATGCAGTCGGGTAAGCTTTCTTTCGTCAAATCCTCTCTACAATCTGCTGATAGAAACAACAGCGACATGTTTCCCGAGGGACAACTACACTAAGACTTTGGGCTTGACAATCTTGATCACAATTCTCGATATCCTGAGCGACATTCTGAGTAAGTTGTCATCTATCCGCCGATTAGAACTTCACCTAATACTGCTCGAATAGTTGCAAGCATTCCTATCCTTATCCTGAAAAAGTCGCAAATGAAACTCAGCCAAAAGATGTCTCTCGCCTTATTCTTGTGCCTCTCGATTGTCATGGCCCTGTTTGCTTTAGCTCGCTGTGCAGGCATCAAAGATGGATCAGACATAGATTACATGTGGGAAATGTACTGGCAATACATGGAAGGATGTATTGCCTGTATCATGGCGTCTATCACTCCTTTTCGAACACTCTTCACGAGCCTCCTCTCCCGTTCTTCCCGAGAGAAAGCTGGGCCCCCTTCTAACACCTTTATCGAACACATTTTGAAACGAAGAAAGAAGGCAAATAGTCAAGACTGGATCGAGATGAATGACCAACAATCCCTTCCAAGGCCACCGGGGGCATTACTGTCGGGATTGAGGACTTTTGTGAGAAGGAACAACCGCACAGATGGAGAATCAACAGTCATGATTACTACAACATTTTCGGTTGATGAGGAAAGCTGGAAAGGGGCCAGCCAGCATCATGAGTTACATTAGGCTTCTAGCACTGAGACTGACAGAGTTGGGGTTCTTCAAAAGGATCAAACCCGGTTTGATATTTACGGTATTCGAATTGACACTCCAGTATAACATGCATGAGTGATATGGGCAAATAGCAAAACAATGAAAACAGGTTCCACAAAAGTAGTGCAAGTTACTTCTCACGCTGGCAATATTGCTGATAAGCATTAAACTGCACTATTTTATGCATTCTTTCCACATTGCTTCGAAAGAACAGCGTTTAGCCACTGGGTTGGAAATCAGTGATTGCGATATAGTGATACTCGAAAACAAATAAACATTTACGTCGTATATTCGACTATTTTTTTCCATCCCTGACCATCTGGAGGCCGAAGCCATACTCGCCTTACCAAGCAAGAGAGCAATTAAGACCAGTCGTAGATCTTGGAGATTACCGGGTAATCCTACTCGCCAACCTTTTGTCTTTTGTTCTCGTCTTCTCATGAATGACCCTGACTGGCTGCTGAATTAACCGGGCTGGAAATTCCAACCGGGTATTCGAAGAATGCGCGATTAATTTCATTTCAAAATCGAGGGCAAGACACATGGCCCACGGGAGTGCATACGCCTTGCTGGACTCTGGAGTCGCATTCACGCTTGCACACTGTATGCACGTACTGTGACACGCAGCGGCAGGCGCAGGGGCCTAGAATCGAAGGCGGGAAAACTGCAATGGAGTGGTTTGTTAATTTGGCGAAATTGGCCACTATTTTGTAAACTCATTACTGTATTATTGCGTTCTGCTATATCCATAGTCCACCAAATATTTACGCTAAGCTTTTTTCTGTCAAAAACAACTATTCCATCAAACTGTCTTTCAGTCTGCACTTTCCTCCACCAGAGACTTTGTGTCCTAGTGGCGATTCTCTCTATTTTTGGACCGTTAAATACTACAATGGATTCCATTCCCAACGAGCGTCCTCCGAACTGTGATGAAGATGTTATTGAATCCTTGATCGACCTAGAAACAGGATTTCCAAGTGTTTCCACATCTTTTCATCACGAAATATTCGCACAAGCCATTGATGAGAAATATGGAGGAAGTTTACGAAGGTGTGCCAGCTTGGCTTGTCAAAATGTTAATGTATACGGATACGGTTCATCAACGGACTACCAGAAAACATTTGCGAATTATCCTATCGCAAAACTTGGTGATGTTGCGAATTTTGTCACTGGTAAACCGGGATCCAAAACGGAGATTATTCATAACTTTGACGGACTAGTCGAGGCTGGTCAAATGCTTCTCGTGTTGGGTCGACCTGGCAGTGGCTGCAGCACGCTTCTTAAGACACTGGCGGGCCAAACAGACGGTTTTGAAGTCAGCCAGAAGTCTGTGATCAATTACCAAGGTGGGAAATAACCTCTCTCTACTTGCTTGCATGCTAACCGGACATAGGCATACCCATGAAAACTATGCATTCAGAGTTTCGAGGGGAATGCACCTATCATGCCGAGTCCGACGTCCACTTTCCTCACCTCACCGTTGGTCAAACGCTGGAGCTACCAGCCCAAGCCCGCGCTCCAAGATTGGTGTTGAACAGCAATGAAATCAAACGCGCTGCCTACGCCAGGGAAAGCAAAGATGCGACATTGCTGGCGCTGAATCTAAGCAGCGCAGTTGATACCAAGATTGGAAACGAATTCGTCCAAGGGGTTAGCGGCGGTCAAAGGAAACGAGCTAGTATTGCCGAAATAATGGTCGGCGATAGTCCTTTCCAATGTTGGGACAACAGCACGAGAGGTTTGGATAGTGCCAACGCATTCGAATTCCTCAAGGCGTTGAGAGAGTCGACTAGAAAGAAGGGCTCAATTGCTATTGTAACACTATATCAGGCCTCACAAGACATGTACGATGTAAGTTTCTGCAGTCAAAAAAGCACGTCACAATATAGCTAATCAACGTGTAGACTTTTGATAAAATTACACTGCTATATGAAGGACATCAGGTGTTTTTCGGAAATCCCTGGGATGCAAAGGACTACTTTGTCAAGCTTGGTTTTATCTGCGCTGAGCGTACTACGACTGGAAACTTTCTGACCTCTATTACCAACCCCGTTGCTCGAATCACCGCCGAAGAAACGAGTGCAAGGTTCCTTCGTAGTTCCCGTGACTTCGCTGACACATGGGACCGAAGCAAGCAGAAACAACACCTTTTAAAAGAAATCAAAGTCTATCATGAAAAGTTCCCAGTAAGCTCTACTGAACTAGCTCAATTCCGTACAATCAGACGAGCTCAGAAACAACTGTTAATGTGAGTAACTGGTAAATTCCGTTTCTCCTCGACCTTATGAGCCGTATCATAAACTCATGCCTCGCAGACGGCGAGGAAGCCCATACACAGTCGACATTTTCAAGCAGATTCGAATATGCGTTGTCAGAGGCATACAGGTCATCCGGAATGACTTCGCGCCACCTATATCAAACATCATAGGCAATGTTATAATGTCTGTAATTCTTGGCAGCATGTTTTTCAACATGTCTGAAACTACTGACAGCTTTTTCGGCCGTTCTGTTCTACTCTTCTTCACGATATTGTTAAACACATTTCTCGGCGCATTTGAGGTCAGTATTAAAACTATTTTATTATTAATATCATATACTTACCGATACATATAGGGTGTTGCTCTATGGGAAAAACGCGCAGTGGTTGAAAAGCATTTCCGTCTTGCCCTCTATCATCCAGCAGCTGAGGCAATCTCTTCTCTCCTTTGCGACCTCCCAAACAAATTTCTACTGACGCTTGGCTTTAATTTACCCTTTTATTTCATGGCAAATTTGCGCAGAACACCAACTGCATTCTTTACCTTCTATCTTTTTGCGTTCGTGGGGCTTGTGACGGGATCGATGATATTTCGTACTATTGGAGCAATGTCTCGAACATTGACATCTTCGATCGCGCCCGGTGCGATCTTCATTCTTATGCTGGTGATATATTCCGGATTTGTAATTCCAGTTACTGACATGCATCCATGGCTTCGCTGGTTTGCTTATATAGATCCTGTCTCATATGCATTTGAGAGCTTAATGATCAACGAGGCATGTTCTGAAACGCAGTTGACGTTTTGTTACTCTGGTATGCTAATTGCAATTCAAAGTTTAACGGCCGTATCTTTCACTGTACTAAATTCATTCCATCCGGCCTCAGCTACAATAATGCAACCCCTTCGCAGCAAGCTTGTGCGGTTTTAGGAGCGGAGCCTGGATCATCGATTGTTCATGGAAGACAGTACCTCAGTATAGTTTATGAAATAGATCCTCGACATCTTTGGCTGTAAGCTCTTTGTGTGAACAGTTGCAAGGATTCAGCTAATGTTTTAAGCAACCTTGGAATCATAATTTCGATGGCTGTCTTTTTATTCTGCCTCTATCTTATAGCTGCTGAGTACATTCCATTACAAGGCTCCAAAGGAGAGGTATTACTTTTCCCTCGAGGCCATATAGCTATAGGTGCGGACCCCACAGACGAAGAATCAGAAATTATTCACGAGCGCTACCCAGGGGTTCAGGAAAGAAAGAATATGGAAGAATTCGAAGCCATTATGGAATATCCACCGCCTTCACCGGATGCCAATGTGTCTTTTCTCTGGAAGGATATCACCTACGACATTTCAACAAGTCAAGGGCCCAAGAGGATTTTGAATGGTATTCAGGGTTGGATTCAACCAGGGAGCTTAACAGTGGTCATGGTTGGTCAAGCGTTTTAATGTGAGGAATTGAAGCTAATCATCAATGGAAGGGATGCTCCGGTGCAGGAAAGACGACGCTGTTGAACGTGCTTGCTAAGCGTGCCCCACAAGGCGTAATAGGAGGAGAAGCAGTCATCGGAGCGCAACACAAAGGAGAGCACAGCTTCGCGCGAAAGGTAGGATATGCACAGCAGAATGACATCCATCTCTCCACATCCACCGTTCGAGAAGCCCTCGAACTAAGTGCTCAACTTCGCCAATCACGAAGATTCTCAACTATTGAAAGAAAAGCCTATGTCGACGAGATAGTTCGCATACTCGACATGGCGGCTTTCGTGGACGCTATTATCGGTATCCCAGGTGAAGGGCTCAACGTCGAACAGAGGAAGAAAGTTACGATCGGTGTTGAATTAGCTGCGCGACCTGATTTACTGACCTTTCTCGACGAGCCGACTTCAGGCCTCGATAGCAACACTGCTTGGGCGATATGTACACTACTGCGGAGACTAGCAAATGGAGGTCAGGCAATTCTATGTACGATCCATCAGCCTTCTGGAGATCTGTTCCAGATGTTCGACCGTCTGCTCCTTCTTGCCGAAGATGGTAGACAAATTTATTTTGGAGATATTGGTTACCAGAGTAGCACTCTGATTGAGTACTTTGAGCGTCATGGAGCTAGGAAGTGTCGAGATCACGAAAATCCCGCAGAGTGGTTACTCGAGATAACAAGTGCTGAGGGCCACGCAGCGGTTCTCGACTGGTCCAATATCTGGCAACGTTCCCGAGAAAAACAGAAGAATGATCAACAGCTCGAAAATTTCAAAGACTCACTCGAGAACCCTTCTGTGCCCATGGAGCACAATACGGATGGAGAAACAGAATTCGCAACTGACTTCCTCACTCAGTTGAAGTTACTCACCAAGAGAAACATAGTGCATGATTGGAGGATGCCGTCGTACCTGTACTCAAAATTTTTCTTAGCTTTAGGAGGAGTATGCTATTTTCCTACCTCTGCTTGGAGACAACGCTGATAAGTTATCATAGGCTTTTCTGAATGGCGTCTCATTCTGGCACTCTCAAAATAACATCCAAGGAGTGCAGAATCAGATTTTTTCTGCCTTCCTCATAATGACACTCTATGGTAGCATCGTACAGCTAATTATACCCCAATACTTCGAAAACAGAGAGCTCTACGAGATTCGAGAAAGGCCATCGAAACTCTATTCTTGGCCCGCATTTATCCTCTCTAACTTCATTGCTGAGATCCCATGGCAAACTATTATGGCCGTCCTCATTTTCATTGCGTGGTATTTTCCAATTGGATTCAGTCTACACATGACACAGGAGGATGTCAACAGTCGATCGGCATTGGTGTTCTTGTTCATATGGTCGTTTATGATGTGGTCTTTGACGTTTTCGCAGATGGTTGTGACTGCTCTTCCCAGCGCTGCCCTGGGAGTGAATATCGCTTCACTGCTGCATTCTCTCAGCTTAATCTTTTGCGGGTAGGTATATTCCCCAAAGCTGTGTGCCAGAGGATACTATTAGGATTGAGAGAGACTAACTTATTGACCCGCTAGTGTCCTGGTACCGCCCTCAGCGCTTCCGCATTTCTGGATCTGGATGGTTCGGGTCACGCCACTAACGTACTTTGTGGGCGGGATAATCTCCACAGGGATAGGGAACAGCGAAATTTCGTGTTCTTCGAAAGAACTTGTTTCATTCAGGCCACCGACTGGCTTGACCTGCCAAGAATATCTGGCTGAGTACATGTCCTATGCTGGAGGAAATTTGCTTGACCCAACCGCACAAGATACTTGCCAACTGTGCCCCGCTTCTAGTACTGACGCTTTGCTGTCAGCCCTTGGCATATTCTACAGTGAACGATGGAGAAACTTTGGAATTTCATTAGTGTTTAGCGTTTTCAATGTTCTGGGCACACTTCTTCTTTACTGGTTGTTCCGCCTTCCAAAGCGAACCGGAAGATCAAATTCCTCTAAATGAATGATGGTTCATTCCGAAGGAAATAAGGACAGGCAAGACTTAGGTGTGTGGTGTGGTTCCTGGGTCACCCCTGATTCTCGCTTAACCCTTCTCCTTTTTAGCTCGTGCCGGAAGTTGAAAAGTAGCGGAAGCCGGCAGGGAAGGCCAGAACGGACGCGTGGCTAGTAGCAATGTACGTATGGTTAGTGGCTTAATTGCGGCTCTGTGTGGATCAAAGTCTCAAACTCTCTGATTTCAAAACCATGTTACATTGTTGTATTATCAATGTTGTACCTTTAGTCTCCTTGTAGCAATCTTATATACTGCGTCCTGACATGACACCCAGCAAATACCGCGCCAAGTATTCCTCATTCAAGTTGTACTCATGCAATTTTCAAACTTTAAACCCGTAGAATGGTCTTTTCCTTATTTCAAAACCCATGAACTTTATCAACCTTATTTACCAGCACCTTCCCCTCACTTAGTCGTTGCAAATTCAGCGCAAGAACTTCAAAAAAATCTTTACAAATGATGCTTCGACTGCTAGCTAACATGAGGAGTGATAAACACATTCGGCGCCTTCCATAACGGATGATCTTTCGGCAAAGGCTCCGGATCTGTCACGTCTAATACCGCACCTCTAATCAAACCATTTTCTAAAGCATCGATTAGATCGGGTGTTTTGACAATAGGTCCCCTCCCAATATTTAACAGGAACATTCTCTTCTTGGACGTGATCTAAAATTACTCTTTCCTAATCACATGTGTCGTTAGGGGTGTTAATGGCAAGTAAATAACCAAGAGATCCAGATCTTGCGACAAAAAATTGTTAAGATCTTCTTTGCTTGTGCCGTGAAACCATTTGGACGGGAGAAGGCCTTTAGGGTCACCGGTGCCAGTGACGCAGTAGCTGTCGTCAAAGCGTGCCTCTGGGGTGAAGCGCTCACGCATAGTATATGCAATTACATCCATGCCAAAAGCCTTCGCGACACGCGCAAATTGTCTTCCAATTGCGCTATACCCTAGAATTCCTCTTCCCAGACAGAATCAGCGTAGTTGCGGGGGGGGTTAAGAATTTTGACATACACTCGTAATCCGACAGCGTCCTCTACATCGACGGGCTTAGAGCTATCCCATTTGCTAATTTTCATTACCTCCATATAACTTGGAAAGTTATGCTGAAAATTGAAGAGTGTCGTGAAAACCTATTCTGTGATTTGAGGGCTAAATAACAGTTTTTTAGAAACCGATTTAAAACTAAGCGATTCCCAAACTCCTGGGCTCTTATGAGGCACTTTTGTAATAGTAATTCGCGCCGGATGAGACAAGTTGAACGAGTTGAATACTGTTGGAAGGGTATAGCCGTAGTATGCGGTATATAGTATATAGAAGATATATCTATATAGTCGTCGGTAGGCGGCTAAGGTGGACGAAGAGTCGACTGTTAGGTCGAGAGAGATTCAAGTATGTAGAATAATAATATGATTTTGACTTAAAGACTTATCTATCTANAAAGGAATGAGCGGACTATATATACTACAAGTGTAGTTACTAGAAGCTTCTATAACTTAGAAATCAACGCTTATAAATCAACGCTTATAAATCAAAGCTTATAAATCAAAGAACAACCTAGAAGATTCTAGTAAGGTCTAAACCTTAAGCTTAGAATAGTGCTTATTACCTAATAATGCAACAGTATAGCAAGTAACCCCGTCGGTAGGGAATATCACGATCGGAATACCATTACTAGGATGTTAGGTCGAGAAAGTCCCCGATATCTTCTAGTAGCTCCTTTTTCTTATCCTCATCAAGAATAACTGTTGAGGTGCGTCTTATTTTAGACACTGTAGACCTTATCCACTTACTATCTTGGTGCTCATAGAGACAGGTTTTACCCTGAACATGCTTTGCATACTCGGTGCGGCACTTAGAGAGCAGTTCCTTAAGAATTTATAGAGATCTGCCAAAGCAGGAAATAGAGACCTCTTCTCAGCTGGTGAAATCTCCAGCTTGATATTAACGCTGGAACACAAGCAGGCGGCCCTTATACCGCATGAAAAAGCGTCTATTCTAGGGCGTATAATATAGAGTCTTTTTGTTCGTATCTCCGGAATGAGAATAACGCCGAATGGCGTATTCGTGCCGGACGTGTCGCAGACTACGACATAACATTAGCATCTTTCAATGACTCCAAAGCATTTTAGACGTACTCCCAAGAATTTTGTAAGCCCAAGCCTCACTCGCGGATGGCTTAAAGTTCAATTGGTACTGAGGTTCTGGGAGACACTCGCGACAGAGCGCGTAATAAAGGCCAGCTTTCAAATGTAACTTGTTACGCTCATCTGGCATATTAATGATGTGCAAACTCTTACTAAAGTGTAGTTCGAGACAGAGATAGAGAAGGCTAGTATATTAATAAATATTAATATATTTTATATTAAAATATAATTTAATTTGAAAAAGAAATGAAAAAAAATAAAACCGTAATTAAATATTTTAAGATAGAAAATTCTAATACAGTATTATGATTCTTAAATTTAATAATATTATTATACAATAAATACACATTTTAATATGCTCGGGACATGAGGGGTAACTAGTGTGGCTGTGCTATTGATTACATAACACAATAGGATCAAAACAAACCCTGTCAAACTTTTGGTCAGGTCGCGTCTCCCCCAGCTTTCCTTCGCCAGGATAATTGTTCCCCACGAACACGACAGCAGAAAAACCATTCACACTCCTCTATTTCTCAGACCGAGTCTGTATTTTCACCAACCTCAAACCCACTATCAAAGGATTCGAATCCAAAACCCTCGACACAATGCCACCTAAGGCAGCAAAACACAAAGCCGCCGCGAGCACGCCTTCCCCCAAAACCGTCGCTTCTACGAAGCCTGTCAAGAAGACAGCAAAAGCTGCAACACGCAAAGCCGCCTCAAGCGCAAGCGTCCCCAAGACCGAAGTCGCGGCAAAGCCAAGAGCCGTTTCGCGCGCAGCTGCCCCCAAGAAAGAAATCGCAAAGAAGCCTGTCAAGAAGACAGCTAATACCACAAAACCCGAAGCCGCCTCGAGCGCAACTAACCCCAAGACCCAAGTCGCAAAGAAGCCTGTCAATAAGGCGGCCAAAAGCGAACCTTCTTGTATGTTCCCCAGACCATTCCTCAAGCTTTGTTCTTCGCTGACCCGAGTCTTACAGCTACAAATACGGCCCAGGAAGCCTCAGCAGGTCCCTCCAAGAAGCGTGGCAGACCCACTGGAACATCTAATCTGGAATCGAAGCCTGCAAAGCGAGCAAAGACTGCTGCGAAGTCGTCATCTCCTCAAGAAACACCAGCAGGTCCAACCAAGAAGCGTGGCAGACCCGCTGAATCATCTGACGTTAAGTCGAAGCCCGCAAAGCGAGTAAAGATTCTTCCAACAATCAACCCACTCCCGACAGAAAAACTTGATGTTTACGTTTATGGCAGTGGCGAATATGGAGAGCTCGGATTAGGTCATACCAGAAGAAACGGCCGGAGACCCTTGGGTGTCCAGCGACCTCGTCTCAATGACTTACTTGATGCCCAAAAAGTCGGTGTTGTTCAGGTCGCAATCGGTGGAATGCATTGTGTTGCTCTGACTCATGATCACAAAATTCTCACATGGGGTGTCAATGACAATGGTGCGCTTGGAAGAGATACAAGCAAAGATGTAGGAGAAGAAAAGTCCGAGGACGAGGATTCCGACGACGAAGATGATATCGATTTGAATCCAAAGGAGAGCACGCCGACTGCAATCGACCCAAAATTCTTTGGGGTAGACACAAATTTCGCCCAGGTCATTGCAAGTGATAGTGCTAGTTTCGCTCTCACTGCCACCGGTCTTGTTTATGGTTGGGGAACATTCAGCGTAAGTGTGTTGCTTCCATCACTTTTACATTCACTATTGATCGTTATAGGGCGGTGATGGCGTCATTGGATTCTCCAAAGCTGGGACCATGGCGGCGGAGGCCGGCAAGAAGAAAGACAAGGACATTCAGCGAACACCTATGCTCATCCCAGAGCTGAAGCAGATCAGGAAATTGGCTGCTGGAGGTAATCACATCCTAGCACTTGATCACAAAGGGGACGTCTTCACATGGGGCTGCGGAGAGCAAAACCAACTTGGCCGCCGAATTGTCCAGCGCACTCGCGCCAATGCTCTCGTGCCTTCTCAATTTGGCCTTCCCAAGCGCAAGATCAGGGATATCAACTGCGGCGCATTCCACAGCTTTGCCATTGATGACAAAGATCGCGTTTTCGCATGGGGTTTGAATAACTTTGGCCAAACCGGTATTTCCAACGGAGCCGGGGACGCCAATGCTGTAATTGAGACACCTACTGTTGTGGGAAGTTTCGAACCATATAAGATCAAGGAGATCCGGGGAGGAAATCATCACTCTATCGCCTGCACCGAAGATGGCAAGCTTCTAGTATGGGGCCGTTGCGACGATTCGCAGGCCGGGATTCCGATTGACGAAATCCCAAAGGATCGTCTTATTTTCAATGACCAGGGCAAGGCAAGAATCCTTTCCGTGCCTACAGTCGTCCTAGGTAAGCACTCCTTTCATGATCAATTGAATATTGCTAATTCTATAGATATCACGGCGGTTTCAGTTGCAGCTGGCATCGACAACTCAGCGGCAGTCACTGATAAGGGAGAGGTGTATGCTTGGGGTTTCTCTTCGAACTACCGAACTGGACTGGGTACACAGGAGCCTGTCGAGGAGCCCACAAAAATTAAAAACTCTGCTCTATTGGGTAAGACGATCAACTTTGCCGGTTGTGGTGGTCAATTTAGTGTTCTCACGGGGCCAGCTCCAGTTGTGAATGGAGCATAATATTGAAGCATTGAAGGTGAGAAAATGCATATCAAAAGAATTTGGGGATTTTACTTGAATGGATGCGGTGGACAATATAACATCCTCGCCGAGTCAGCTTCAGTTATGTGAAGGGAGCACGATGTTAAAGCATGGAAGGTAACCAAAAATTGCATGAGAAACGTATTTGGGGATATCACACGGATGGATGCATGGCAGCGTGGAGTTGTGGAGTTTTGTTTAATTATGAATTTCTTCCTAAGATTTGTTATCAGCATTCGAAACCGGCGGCGGTATACACCGAGACGATACCCGCCGAGTTCGACCGAGACGAACCGTATTTTCCAAGACGGGGATAGATATTCATTTTACGGAGGAATGTATTACTGTGGAGATAATAAATTGGCATTCAATTAAGAGATGATCCCCCTTTTCCCTTTCCTTACATTTATTTATTAGAGAATAACCGACTAATGCATGACTCCTGGCAGAATCCCCTTCGGATATGAAATCGCCGATTTGGATTCCGAGTTCTTTCCACTACGGGGTGACGGTGAGTAGTCGAGTGGGTTTGGGAATGAGTTTCTTTCCTTGCTGTCTTGTCTGATGCATCGTTACTTGTGACTTTTCTTTTCTTGATTGTGCGTATTGCTTACGTCTTAAAATCGGGTTTGTTACCTCGAATTTCCTTAGTACTCTGTATAGCATTATATAACTTACAAGAGATTTCCCAATCGTACAGTTGCTTCATCTTAGCTCTCACAGTCGTACTCTGCTTAGTATCGCTCTAGTGAACAGTAAAACTGACGCCTTTATCTTTGTCTCTCCTTTTCCAAGATTGTGCCATCTATTCGATGCTCACGTCGCGCAGAAGCAAAAGGGGCGAGAGAGGGGGGTTTACTTGAGCACGTTGCAAAACCCACCCTATGATGCTGTACTCCGTATGGCCGGATTACGAGTTACGGGTGTTCCCGAGCAGCAACTCTTGGTGGTTACACTATGGCAGTACTGTAGAACTTCTAGATAGTCCAGCCCCGTTCATCCCGAATCCCCACAAGAAGGAATAATCTCTCAATCTCGCGCAAATCCTGTCAATGAACAGCCACCAAAAACTATCTATCCAAACTACTTGAACGCGACTGGAATCCAGGAATATTTTGGAAAGAAAGAGCTGAAAACTGCACGAAAGTAAGGTTGGCTGAGCTCAAAGATAATGAACCCGGTAGATCTTCTCTCAAATCTTTGATGATTTGCATATGGGGTGTGACAGCTGCGTTTCCCCTCGAATGTGCGACGGGCTTTGTACTCTGCCAAGCTTCACATGGGGTGCTTAGTTGGTTACTCTCAGGCACAGATCTCCCTTGTTCCGAAATCTCGAGGGGGCAGGCTTGAAGGAGGCAACTAAGGGTTTTTGATCTCAGGGAAGCAACAATTCAAAGATTCAAGACATTCCAACTTGAGAGCTTCTGACTGGGCGAGACTAAATGGGCACTTTTTTTTTTTGAGGCGTAAGAAGTTGACTTGGAAGAAGAAAGTAAACTATCAAAGGAAATAGAACTGGGTTTTCGTCAGAAATCTGGCATGCCGAGGTTTATGTATGCATCAGGGTGATCTGCGCTTCAAACGTAACCAGTTAGTCACTCTGTGTTACAATATAAAGCGCCCAGGAAGGACAAACGCCTGAAAAACACGAGTACAAGTGCAACTAATCAAGAAGTTAGTCTTGAAATGTTGAGCACGAAAGTACAGCATGTCGTGCATCTAATATCCAAAAGTAATGTCTGGGAGCATATATATATCCCATCCCATTCCCATCTCCTTCCCCTTTCTTCTCAACCCCCAACACAACACACAACACACAACACACAGCACACAGCACACAGCACACCACTCACCCAACCCCATCCCCAAAATGCACATCCCCGCCCTCTCACACCTCCTCCCCGCCGCCCTCCTCGCAACACCCACCCTAGGCGGCCTCGTCTCAATATCCATACAAGACGACAACGGTCACCAATCATCATCATCCTCATTAATCCAAGCACCATTCCTGGATAGCGGTGTCCCCGCACCTCCCAACCTCGAGCACCTATACACGGCAACTCTGCATTGTGGACCCTCGCTTTCGACTGGTGGAGAGGGTCCCCATGGTGAGCGCTCTGTGATCCCTATTGTGGGTGGGAATTTTACTGGGCCGAAGATCTCGGGTTTGTCTTTCTTCCTTCCCCATCCCCCAACCTACCCTCCACTCCCCCTAAAACCAACTAACATCCCTTCCCACTACACAGGACAAATTTCCAACCTAGGCGCAGACTGGGGCCTAATCTCCTCCAAAGGAACCTTCTACGCCGACTCCCGCTCCAACCTCGTAACACCCGAAGGCGTCAACATCTACCTCCAGCAAAGCGGCACCGGCGGCCAGATTGGCGGACGTACCTTTCTGAGAATGGTGTATGAGACGGGCCATCCCAAGTATTATTGGTTGAATAATGTGGTTGCTATTGGGACGTTGACTTTTGAGGGGGAGACGAGTGATGGGGGGAGTTTGTTTAAGATTGAGGCTTTTGTGGTGAGTTTGTGTTTTTTTTTTGGTTATGTGTTTTGGAAGGTGGGAAGAGGGGAGGAGAGGGGAGGGAAGGGAGTTTGAAGGAGTCTGTGCTAACGGGTGGTGTAGATGACTTAAGTTGTTCGAGACTCGGGAGTGTTGGATAGGAGGGATGGACAGCTGGACGGCGAAAACTGAAGCTACTCCTCTTTCTCGATGTCATGGCAGAAACTTCTACTACGAAAACCACATCTTCTTCGACCTGCCTGCCTTCATTAGAAATGCTAGACGGGGTTCTACTTCTCCTTCTGATCTGTTCGAGGGAATTATATCTCAGGTTTCACTTCATCAATGAAGTCACTATTACTTCACCATAACAGACTCAGACTTTGCTCAAATTTTCACTCTATATCATAATATAAACCGAATCTTTTGATTGCGTTGGTGATAAATTCAAACTCAAATTAAAATTTTATTTTACTTAATATATTTGCTTGTATGGGTCTAAGACTATATAAACACATCCAAGATACCTCCGGCATTCGTCAGATAACGGCCGACATAATTCATCGTTCAGATATTCGCTTTTGACGTTCTCTTAGGAGAAGTATATCACTACGGTACTCCGATTTGGATGTGCAAGAATATAATAAGTATATCTTCATCCTCTTCCTTGGTGATGCTTGTCATGCTTGGAGGGTTGATAAAAAGATGATAGGTAACTCGCGCGTCAAGAATCCAGAAGCAGACGATTACTTACTGTTGCAAGATGGTAGAAGCAAAAAGGTTAGTTGAATAGGGGTAAGTCACATGGGCGGCCAATAGAGGGCCAAATTGCACTAGCAAATTGAGTTGTGTGCACAGGGACAGAATACGATGGTAACAACATCTCATTTTACGCCACGGCGTTCAACTTATCAAAAGCTTCCCAATTCGAAGGTTCCCTTCCGTCTCCACCCACCCACTAATCCCATCACAGCACTTCAAAAGAGTAAGTAGTAGGCAATCTTTCCAATTGCCCTCTTCCTGCCTCTCCCGTCATAAAATCCA
>JAAMPI010000210.1:0-51737 GCA_013054445.1 Cudoniella acicularis
ATAGACGACTGCTCCTCGACTCCATTTCCCTCTATTCTTCTTCTACGCTGCACATAAACCCCCTTTCCTCCCTCCAAATAATCTAGAAAAGCTCCGCCTCAATCAGCCCCTCTTGCCCCTCCACCACCTCCCAAACTTTCACAATCTTCAACCCCACACTGCCCAATAATTCCCTCCACTGGCTCTCAGTCCTCTCCTTGGCAGCATTGCATGCCATCATTACCATATCCGTTCTTGTCGCATCGCACGAAGCGCCCTCGTTTGGAATCACGAAATCTTGGATTAAGAGTTTGGAGTAGTCTTTTTGCATTGCTGCGGCTTGATTTTTGAGGATTTGGCGAGAGTCGCTGTCGTTCCAGTCGTGCAGGATTTTGGATAGGTAGTATGCTCTTGCTCCTGTTCGCTCAATCAATATACAATTTAACTGAACGCGAGGAAGGGTGAAGCGTACCAAGAATTGGTTGTGGTGTGAAGAAATCGTATGCCATGGCTTGCAGGCCTTCTGTCTCGCCAAGCTCATGCCTCTTCATGACAGCCGGTAAGTCTTGCAGCACCAGGTTCCCCTTCCCATGGCAGCGTTTTCCAAAGCTCTTCAAGTCAGACCCCACGTTCCCTCCAACATCAACCAGTAGTATTTCTTCCTTTCCTTCTTTCAAACCAGCAATCAGTCGCTCTTCAACGGGATAAACATCAATCCATGTTCTGGGGGCTTTATGGCGGCTTTTTAACAATGCCTTGAAGCCCGCGAGAACAGATGGGCGTTCTTGCATCCATGGGAAGAGCTTGAGAGGCGTTTGGTGAGTGAATTGGAAGGCAGTGTCATTTGGATTCTCGGGGTTCACGTATTTTGTGCGTGCGAGGTACGCGGGGAGGTGTTGGAAGATTGGAGCGACGACTTCAAAACTATGTGGATGGGTTAATATGTTGGTTTCAAAGGAATGTTTTGTTTGGATGTTGAGGGCATACCTGTGCTTCATTCCAGATTTCATGTTTGGATTCACAAGGGCACTTGAAATCGAAGTTGATGTGAACAAGTCTGCGCCACTCTCTCCGATTATGTCCATTGCAGCAAGATGCCTCATAATTCTCCCTGTGTAGAAGTCAGCTTCTTCCACTTGCACACATAGAAAGAAGAATCTTACCAACCAATATCGCATCAGCACCGGTTTTGCTTGAAACTTCCGCGACGCTTATCGGTTCATCTGACAGCAACTCGAATATTCCCAGGTCCAGAGAGACTTTGATTGCGGCATTTCGAGCGGGCTAGAGCATGTCAATGATAACAAACCCGAATGCTTGGACATTTTTTCTTTGACATACCTCCGCATGTCGAATTCTTTGGAGCGCGTCCTCCGGGGCTTCAAGAGCCGATGTGAGGGCCCGACTGAGCTTGAGAAGCTTTGATCTCACCTTCGAATCGCCTCCAAGATACGATTCTCGAGATGTGTGAATAGCATTGATAAGAGTCAGGACTTCATCTGAGGGCGGTGTGATCGTCGAAATCTCCTGTACTGCAGTGAAACCGTTCGTCAAAGGTGAAGTTTTGATATCTGAAGTCATTCTGAACTTTGAGCCTTGAGGTTGGCTGTCTGCGAACGTGAGAAATTAGCCTCCTCGCTTTTAAGTGGATTGTTCAAAGCGAAACGTTGGGGTGTAAGGACTCGGTATCTTCTCTAGACCCCTAAAGTCGGTCTGGTAAATATCCGGAAGGTAGGCTGCAATGCACTGCACCTCTGTTGTCTTGGTATCCACTAGCCAGGGCCTCGGTGATGGGCACTCAGCGAATCAGGTCAGTGAGACATCTCCGTGGTTTCTTCAGCGCTAGGTGGTTATTGGGTATGGTGGCTGAGATGTAGTGCGCACCTGATCGCTCGGTGATGAGAATGCACCGCCAGGCTCTTTTGTGAGGAGATCGATCATGTGAGAATATGAGCAAGCAGCTTTCGCGCTTCCAAGGTGAGGGGATCTAAAATATTACCGGGACTAAAGTCTTGGGGCAAAAAAAAGTATCTTCATCACAGCCAGTTGCACATCCCATCAGTGAATGCAACTGTGTCTGTAGCGTTCACAAGGTAGTCTTTTTCTCTGCAACAGAGAATCGTAAAATGTGCAGTCTATCTGAGACTACCAGGCACTATCTCTTCAAGAATAAAATGAGCCAGCACTCTCTCATTCAAGTTGCTCGACTAGCGATGCCAGCTGTAACAACAAGACTTGAAGTTTATTGGTAACCCCGCGAATTCACCCCAATCCGTACGTAGCGGGATCAGATAGAGATATGAGGCTCCGCAGCCTCGATTCTGCTAGTCTGCATGTTGACGGGAACCCAGAACGCAAATCCATGCGTACAAGGGGGTCTTGTGCCGCTGTGGCCCAGCCTTGTGGTCTATGGGATAGCTCTTAGCTTTGGGGGATTCTGAGACCGGCTGCAGTAAAAGTCATCATTTCAAAACGGCGGATGCTTGGTTGAACCTTTCTGAGCTGAAATATACCAGTCCAGTCCATACAAAGCCACACAACAAGCAACCGCAAACGAGCACGTCAATCAATCTTGGGCGGCGCCTATATTCATTCAAAGAGCGTAAAAAAGACAGGACGAATATGGCAAAATGAGGAATTCCGCGCACGGTCGAAGGCTGGAAGTTTGAAATGAGAAAATATTGAGAGTTCGAACCTCTCTGGCGCGCGAGAAGACAGTCGCATAGGTTTCTAAGAAACTTCACGACTCAAATATCAGGAGGGCGTGACTACAGGCATTTTCGAAGATACTCATGGTTGAAATCAGCTAGAATGGGAAGGTTGAGAAAAGGGATGAAAAAAACATGGTCGTCGTCCGGAAGGTAAACCGGCCGGATTTACCTTTCCCCGGTCTGACAACCTGGTGGAAACTTGGATTTCTCCCCTCCTCAAATCGAACATCGAACACAAGCGACCATCCTATTCCCGCACCTCGAAACAATGAGAACTTGCATTTCTCTTTGGCATCCAATAACAGCTCCTCTGAGAATCCTTCCTGCTAAGGTTCGCGGCCTCGCACTAGACTCGAACATCTGAACATCTTCGACAGCGACCATGCCATTGCTCCTAACCGCCAACGCACTTTCAACACCTTCCAGGACTCTATACGGATGAGCCCGAGCATAAGGTCAGGATTACTCTCTCGAAACCGACCCTAGCGACAATATGTTCAGTGCTTTGCACCCTCGCAGGTTCTTAACCATACGATTTGGCATTCCACGAACAATCCCTCCTCGTTACCCGAATACCTCCGACTTCTCTGAATCCTCGACATCACTACCTCTGTACGAGTAAAACTCTTTTTATAAAGGCACATCAAATATATGGAAGGCAATATTCTGGACGACCAACGCAAATATTCGCGTTGGAGCACTTCTACACCTCCGTATAGCCCACTAGCTGGCTTACAACCGAGGAATATTGCACAACAAAGAGGAGATATCTCGACTACTGCGAGAATTCAAAATATTTTGCTACAATTCGCTACAAAGGGGCGTGTAACACTTTCCAATCCCTCTCCATGGCGATTTATACCCGCAACGCCATATAAATTCTTTAAAGCCACTCTGCGCTTTCCAACGCCTTACAGATGCAACCGAACTGTCGTCACGAAAATGCCACTCAAAAACGCCGACGATGCCTCGCTATGCTAGAAATCAAACCCGCTTCCATAAATCCATAATAATCGACTTCCTCATTCTGCTCTGGTCAATGTGTCATCCTATTGGGATGGGGGCACATAGCCTGGGAGGGACGTGTCCACGGTGACGTCCGACATGGCATCGGCCGTAAAAGCGACAGTCTGAAGTCTGTCCCGGGGCATACTTCCATCTTTGTTCACGGAGGAGCCATCAACACACTTTCCGCTTCCCCAGGTTGTGTTGGCAACCCGACCCCATAGGGAAGAAATGTCGAAAAGGTCGATTGGTTGGTAATACAATCGACAATTAGCGGCTTCGTATATAAATTGCAGAGGGAGGTCTGATGTGTCAGAAGTGTTGAAGCCGCTCCTCAGATTGAACCGGGCACCATTTTGAATATCAATTGGGAATGGTGGGTCGTCTGTGGACACATTATACTCCATGTCGATGTTGTAGTCTGGAAACTGCGTGTTGTTCTTGGCGTATATATCTTTGACACCGGGCGCCAGCAACTCCTTGACTACACCTTGTATCTGACCATAGCTCATCACCTGGGTACTGCTCTGGAGTTAGTGATAAGCTTTGGGTATCACCGATTTATTAACGTACCCTTTGCTTCCGGTCACGCCTTGCATAGGACCTGCCTTTGGAAGACCACCAACTGCGATGCTTCGAACACCTCCTTGTGCCTTCATCAGCTGGGCGAAGACTGCGCACGTCGACCCGCATCCTCCATCGTGCAGGATAACAATGTTGTCCGAGGAAAAGACTTGGTCTGGTGTGCTCCCCGATTGCCTTCCATCTGGCGGTGGCGAGCTCCCTCCTCGCGCGAGAGTTGTGAAATTGTCGCCATTAATCTCATCAGGGCCCACCCAGTCTTTGTATGTCGCGAATGGCTGCAGATTCACATCTTTCTGATACCCGACTTCGTATTCATCTATGGTATCTGTATTGTTTAGCGTGGCGATCGCACTAGCAACGTCGCTAATAAAGTCTACCATGGGGGTATAACGGAGTCGACTGGCATCGAATGGCGTGATCGTTGGGAAGAATTCCACAAAAGCATCATTTCCATCCCCGACGTTTCCTCCGCCATCACCTCGCAAATCGACAATTATTCGGGTTTTATTGGCAGCCTTGCATGTATCCAAGAATTTCCTGATTGTGATGGCGCTGGTTCCCTCGTCATCTTCGAAATCACTAATGTCCAAAACAGCCACGTCTGAGTCGCTCAAGAAGTAACCCATGACAGCACCACGAACATCTGCCACCACAGGGGTAGGATAGCCCGTCTTTGCTGGAGCCGATGAGGGTGCCACGGTCGCAGTGGCTTGCCGGGCTCTAAGTGCTGTCGCGGATGGAGTTGCACTTTGTGGCACAACGAATTTGTTGTATGCTGCTTCTCCATTGTCGACACCACTGAACTGGGTACCCCCTAATATATAAGCAAAGTTATTGCTGGTCCCGTTTGTACCGTTCTGGAAGCTATAAGTAATGGTGTCCTCCGAGAACCCAGGAACCCAGGCTGCTCCCGAATACCCAGATCCACCTGGACTCGAAAGTGGATACGACTCGACGGCAAGATTAAATACGGTATTGGGATCCAGGTAAGCTCTTTGATACATCCCAACACGCAACAGGTAGTCTGCTGCTGGCTCATTATTGATCGTCTCCAATGGAGAGGGTGTCCATCCCAGGGATGATCCTGATTTGTACCATTGTGTGATATCAGCTAGACACTGTTAGCAAGTGCTTTAATCTTGGATCGGCATGCATAATACTCACAAACAGTATACTGCTGAGGAATACTTTCTCCGTCCAGTGACAGGGAAGCCGAAGCTGGAAGTCCGAGATTGAAGTTGAACAGATTTGTCAATGGTGCTCCCAGATTAGAGTGGAAGTCACGAGGAAGAACGTTTATCAGAAGATACACATGCGTCTCGAATTCCCACTCGCTTTTGTAAGTTCCCGACTGGATGTTCTGGGATATCTGTGAGAGTCCACCGAACAAGTCGACGCCGTGCATCGTGTATCCCTGTGGTGGGTTTTTGAGATAAGACGAAGTGCTTTGGAGCTGGACAAAAGGCGTAATCCAATCGATAAAAGCGTGTGCTCGGTCTTTGTCCAACGGGATTGATTCAAGGCATGCTGCTGCTAGCGAAGGAGTCAGGAAAACCGTTGATCCAGCTAGACACGGTCAGCATTTGAAGAATATTTTTGGGCGCGCAGGAGTTTCTACTTGGGGCTGCTTGCTGGCTGCTGCTAACTACAGCGCATGGCTCTACAGATGGTTGGGTGGGTTGCACCGATGTCGCAGCAGCTTGAGATGTTATTTGACTCGGCTGCACCGATGTTGCANCAGCTTGAGATGTTATTTGACTTGGCTCTACCGATGTTGCAGCCGATTGAGATATTTGACTTGGTAGCGCCGGTGATACCACTATCGATGATGTTTCTATTGATGATGCTGCTGGTGGTGGTGCTACCGATGATGCCGAATTTGATGGTGTTTCTATTAATGACATTGCTGCTGCTTGTCTTCGACCCACAGCGTTCATTCGAGCGTCCGCGGAACCAGCGAGTGCCAGCCCGAAGGCAACTATGCTACTAGCAATATGCATGGTGAATAAAATAAAAAAAGGTTTAGAACCTGGGTAATGTATGTATGAGTGTGTGTGTGATGCGCATTCTTTTTTTCATGAGGTATAATAAATGTAAAAACAAGACATTTTATTTCTATCCTTTATCTCTCTCTCCCTTTTATTAGACATACTACCCCGAGAATTTGCCAACAAAAAGTCAACAAAGCAAACATTCAAACATTCCTCCCACCGTAACACAACGACATATTATGATCTTTCAAGTGTATTTAGCCCATTCTCAAATCTTCTATTCACAGACCTCACTCATCCTGAGAACTATAAGCTCTAAGTATTATAAAGTGTTATAATATATATATAAAACTAGGCTTATGACTTTATTATAACTTCACAAAGAAAAGGTAAAAGAGAGGTTTGGTATAAAAAAAAGAGTGGGATAGTGTTAAGTGTATATAGATGCATAAATGCCTTTATAAAAGTTTTAAATTTTATTTTCTTAAGAAAACCCTTAAGAAGGGATTTTAGAAGTGCCGCTCTTGCCCATCACGAACAGCCCCTCTCGGCAACTCCAACCCCTGCCTACACACAGGCTTAAGATCTCACAAGCCAAATCATCCAAAATCATCCCGAACATCACATAAGGTTGTAGAACGAAGCAACAGCTTACACCAGCCACTTACGTATGTAGGTGGCTTACGACGACTTTTCTGCACATGCTTCTTCGGGTTAAGGTTGTGTCCCTTTCCATTTCCATTCTAACTTGTGCTTGTGGTTTTCTTCTTGGTACCAAGTACTATGCTATATACTTTTGTGCATACATACAGATGTTGTAGTACTTCCTATAATCAGAAGACATAGGTAGGGCGGGAGGGGCCTTGTTCATTGTCCCTGCTAATTTGAAGTTGATTCAAAATCCCGTTCCGATGTTCATCCATTGTTCCTCTTGAGTTGAACTTGAGCCAAAGTCCCGTTCCGATGGAAGACAAAAACTTCCTTTCCGCAATTACCGTTTTGAACGATCTCGGGATTTTCGTGCTGATCAACGGTCTTTCGGCTTTATTGTGTGAGGCTGTGAGCGTTGGACACACATGCACGCACGATATAGAGCGGGGGAAAGGTGAAGGGTTCGGGGATCGAGGGATCGAGGTAGAGTGGAGTTGCGAGCTTGTGATCCCCACGGGGATCTTTCGTGGTGATGGATGGAGGAGGGACAGGGAAGTGAAAGCGAGAAGGACTCTAAATGAGAGATATCCAGGGTGCAGTAGGTATTATATGCAGGGAAGATTCTGTGCTGCTGTTCACAGGTAGTAGGGATGGTAGGAATTACCCGATTGATTAATCAATAAGATTACTCTACGTTTTCGGATATTTGGATATTTAGCTTGTTTTTGGTGACGGGCCCAGACTCGAACCCGGAGTCCCTAAGCCAGGTTCTCGGAATAACAAACGCGCGTAAGCAAAGTAAATGCAAAATGAACCGTGATACTGAAGAAGTAAAGAAGCCGAGATCCGCGTAACACACGCGAATGACGCGAGAGTACAAGTGCGAGCGAATGGATGGATGGATGGATGGATAGGGCTATGTAATAGGACGTTGTAAATTGTTCTGTGGGGCAGGTAAGGTGTAGGTGCGATGGAGAGGCGTGGGGATGGAATGAGTGAGGATGGGAAAAACGCGAGATGCAATGGGTGTCTACATAGTGGCAGCGGTTGGTAACTCGACAGCTGTCATGATCATCTGCGCGGGGGAAACGTCATCCTTTGCAGATCCAAGGTTTGAAGAATGAATATGAAAGGAATTTTGAGTAATTGGACAGGTGTCTCATTCATTCACTCGATATAGAAGGGTTTGTGGTTGTGATATAGGTGAATAAGTAACAGGTACTGGTCACTATTTCCCCTTGGCTTGAATGGCTTGATGCTGAAAATGGCTATAGCGCTAAGTAATGTGGTATGAGACTTCAATCCCAAGCCCACGTATAGCTAGACCGCTCTGCATATTTTCGATTCGATCACGCACGTTCCTCCACTTGGTAAGGTTACAAACAAGATGAGAAACACAACAGTAGCAAGTAAGCAATGACAAAACGTAAACCTAGAAGCTTATTACGAAACAATTCCTTCCGACAGATGTTGTGTAAAGACTTCTTGAATCTTGAGTGCAACGCTGAGATGTAGCGCCGAGATACAACGCTCGTGCACAAGGTTGGGTTGGGTTGCAAGTTGAGGTTACAACGCTGACCCGAAGTGCAACATACCTATTCTTTCCAGACACTTGTCTTTTAGAAACTTTGACAATAAGCAAGGCTGCAAGAGTGACACAACAGGTCACTATGGTGGAATTCGACACGAATTTCTGAAGCATGGGATACCCTCCTTTGGCTTGCAGGTGAAGCGCTTGTTGGGGTGTGGATTTCGCGGACTCGAATGCACGAACAGGCGCTTTCGTGAATTAAAAGACCCCAATCAGCGAGACACCTGTAGAAATACCCCTGGCATTATCTGACTCGTAAAGTCGCACTGCGGAATTTATCATTTTCCCCTTGTCATGACGACCAATACGCCCCCAAAAGCACTTCAGCTTCTTTTGCGTGTGGCGCTGAGACAGTGGACTGATCTCTGCAACAGCCCCACGGACACATCTTTTCGGATTTTTTTGGCGCCTGGAAAACTGGAAATATTCGACGATGCTGATTTTGATACTTGCCTTGACTTTTGACATATGCATATGCATGAGGCATAAATGAGGTATAAGATGAGATGGAGAGATGATCTCGCATGGGGTGATTGGGCGCCGCGTTCAATTCGAGATTATTTTTGATGAGTTGACCCGCTCTGACTGAACTGTTCTACTGGTAGAGCTGTTTCAGGGAAGCCCTCGAATCGAAACTCGTTTCAAGTTTCAACTTGAACACTCGTTTCATGTAGGACCATCGTTCGCCTCGGTAGAGTAAAGGAGCCTTAAGGAGGGAGCCTCTTCGGTTATCTGAAGTTGATTCAAGGTTGCCCTGAGCCCCCTCTCTGCATTACCGATGCCGACTCGGCGAGCACAACATCGGAAAAAGTCAAGTACGGAGTACATCTGACTGCGTCTCTATTCTCAGAGATGACGCGTCCGTGTACTGGGGGGATCCGATTGGGGCAGCATGTGTTGTGCGTTGGAAGTTGCAGAACGGGAGAACTTTCGGAAGAGGACCAGCAAAATCCTTTGAGAAATCCTTTTCAATCGACTTTGCCAGCACGTCAATTTTTCTCAACCTTAGTCTCCTACCTCTGAGCTTGTGCCTGTGTCATTGAATGCGTTACATAGCCGGTATAGCGTCTGTGCACGTTGAGCCACTGGCGGTAGAAATTTCCGAGTTCCAAAGCCCCAAAGCCCAAAACGGAACCCGAATATAAAATGCTCTTCCAACGGTGGTTCAGCTGGCGATCCCTCGTGGTGATGATGTGCTTTTTGTTCCGAAGGGGCACCCTGGGGACGATGGTGGCTGGACCACTGCCGACCATCCCCTGAAGGCACAGGGCTCAGGGGCACAGGGGCACAGGGGAACATCGTGTCTGATGCGCGGGATGCTGCTGTGTTGTTGCAAGAGTGAAGCTTCTTGGCCCATCGTTAGGTCCACGTGATGAGCGAACGGAGTTGGGACGATGTAGTGAGACGTGGCGAGGCTTGAGAGTCGGCCTAGGACCTTGGTAGTTGGTAGTTGTTACTGCAGCAGTTGGCATTTGCAATGGCCTGTTGTGGCCTCAACTCGTACTTTGCAGTAGCCGGCGCAATGGAATTATTGGAAACCGGATCGCTGAGGCGTCTGAGACTCTGAGAGGTTGAGTACAGTAGTCGAGGTAGGTACAGTAAAGTAACCTACAGTACTGTACAGAGGTGATCTGCAGCCGTCTGGCAGTGTCCAAGATGCCATCATACCACCAGAGCCTCCGTCTCGAAGGCAAAACGAGCCGGCCGATGTTAGTGGCAGTCGCTAAACTGCCTGCTTCAGGGGTATTTTGTGAATTCAGGGGGGGGATGGATACGCCCAAAATAGGCAGGAAAATCGAGATACCCCCGTAGATCGCGGCTTCGCCCCTGCTCGCAGTGCTTCTTCCATGCTTTCCCTGCCTCTTCTTGCTGCTGCCGCTGCCCCTGCTCCATCATGTGCCACGGACGCTTCCCAAGATCGTCACATCATCCCCAGGGCTCATGGATCCATCCCTCCCCCATCCCCATCTCCACGAGCCTCAGCTGCTGCGTCCGGCTGCATGTACGGTGCTGTAAACACCAGGCATGGCCGGCGAGAACTCGGAATTCTTCTCGATCCAGCTGCCAGCTGCCAGCTGCCCACGCGCGACCTGCTAACCTTAATCCGTACAGCTACATCTCCAGTAGCAGTTCGAAGCAGCCCAGTAGCCCCGCCATCCAGCGCCGTCTCGTATTCTCTGGCCCCGCCCGCCCGCCGTCCCCCAAGGCCTGGCGCGCATGGCTCTTCTCGCCGACGCCAGAGATGCCCACCACTTACCGCCTGGTGCTGTGGTTGTTCTGTGGTGCGGTATGGTGATCAGTCTGAGAATGCAAGTTTCTACGTGAATTCGCCCAAGCCCGTTCCGACTTCCCGAACGTTCAATGTTCGTTGTGTGTCACTGGGACCAAAGCTGCGCGAGACGACAAGGTACATGGACTGAGCACTGAGGAGAGGGTTGCAAAAAGCTATTAACTGCGACTACCACGACAAATCCAAATCCAAATCCAAATCCAACTCCAACTCCAACTCCAACTCGCGCTTCTTCTCTCGCCCTTTTACTTTATTCCCCACCCCAAGCCTGAACTGTGGGCCACTACTGATTTAATCTTTCCCTCCTGTCTGTCTCAACTTGTCTATCCGCTCTTTTCCTTTTTGCTGCCCCCGGGCCTGCCACTACCATTGACCTGACGGAAACTATGCTCGCTCTGCCGGCAACGCCTCAACAATCGCAATAACGAATCTTCCTTCCAGGCGTCTTTGACAGCTGCTTCTTGGGCCTTTCCAGCCTGCGGGACGAAAGCCCGCTTCCACACTCGTTATATCTGCTGCTTGACGTGGTTGGATGCACGAGCAGAGCTTCGAGCATCTAATTGCTCGGCATAACGCCAGACTGGGGCTCTTCCAGCTTTGAGCCTTCGCCTCCGCTCGTCATGACTTCCACAGAGCGAAATGGGCGTCCACTGATTGCAAGGCGGAATACCTTCCAGCGCATGCTTGACTTGGAGAGGAAGAACAAGGTAAGTCATTTCAAATAAGCAAATACGGCCAGCTGGCAGCCAGTATTGACTCTCGGTTGACTTTTCCTCTTCTGCAGGTCAATCGCATGCAAGCCTCGACGAATACAGCCCTCATCCCACATTCCCGTACAAGTACGACTCAGGGGCAAGATGTGAACACGCATCGTGATCAGCCTCCCGCGGCACTCCAAACCCACGGCCGCGCCATGACTGCTCCGACTCTTGCCCTTACCATTCCCACCGAGCTTTCGAAAGACGGACCCACCAAGAAATACGTTATAAAACAAGGCAATGTGGTTCCTATGGAAGAAGCTGAGAGCGATGTAGAGTCGGATCGGTCCTCGATATGCCACTCTCCGGGCTGGGACGATCTCACTGGAAAGAAGAGGAAGAAAGAGAAGCGGGAAGCTAAAGAGAAGCTCAAGATGGAGAAAGAGAAGCAGGATTCCAAAGAGAAGCTCAAGGTGGATAAAAAGAAGATAGAGACGGAGGCCAAGCATGCACACAGGATAAAGAATCGCTTGAGCAAGGCTCCTCCGACCAATCCACGACTCAGCAAGATGGCGGTTACATTGGATCGATCATCATCCTCACCTAACATTGAGACACTACCTGAACCTGCGGAGGCCAAGGAAGACACCAAAAAATCCGGCAATCGATCTAGGAGGGGAAGTTTGGACATTGGCTTCAAAAGTCTTTTTAGTTCTGCACAATCTATTCCTGCTTTATGGAAACATAACCAGGTGACGCCACCTCAAGCTTCGCCTTCAAAGGACTCCCCATCCCCAAGCACGGGGAAATCGGCTGCAGTTACTACCAGTGGTTCGCCTATGGCTGCTGGTACTGGCAATGGGTTTATTGGCGGCCTGAAGCTCAGACTCTCTGAGGAAGCTGCTGCACACGACAGGACTCGAAAATCCATCTCAATTCTAAAATACGATGACCAGCGAGGGCTTCTCGATACCGACCAAGACTCTACTCCAACTGCATCACGAGGCACTAGCGTCAGAGATAGCTCCACAGACCCCTCTTTCCGCATCCGACCCGTCAATACTACTAGCTTTATATATAATGAGTCGGTTCGTACTCCACAACAATGGGAATCGATATACACACAGGCAGGAAGAACGGCTAGGGAAGCGGGAAGCTCTGGGGCAATACCTGATGATGTCCCAATTATGCAGAGGAACATCAAAAAGAATAAAAAGGCTCGCGCCTCGGTTTCCGGATATATGCCATCAGAACCATCGCCGCCTCTGGACTCTGCATCCCCCAAACGAGACTCTTTCAGCGCAAGCAAGTCACATATCTCGTTGGCCGCACGTCCCAGAACAAGTGAAGATTTGAGCAGTTATGGAAGCAGACGTCCCTCACCTCCTACGGAAAAGCGCACTCGAAGAAGCAGGGAGAGATCTCAAGATCCTAGGACTAGCCGTGAAAATCATGGAGGTTATGTCCAAGACCAGCGCAAGCAGAGTCAAGATGGGGCAATAGCTATGTTCGAAGATGAGTGTCGGGTAACCAATTCTCCCGATTCCACAACGAGAGGCAGGTCCTTATCCTTTCATTCGGTGAAAAGTCGTGTATCTTCGAGCGGGGAAGCGCCTTCCACTGCCAGGCAAGAGGCCAATAATGATATCCCTGCTATGCCAGAAAGCGATAAAGCCTTCTCATTTTTCAGCGAGTACACTCCACCAGAGCTTCATCTCCACGATCACTCTCCTACATCATTGACTCCGCGGCATCAAAAGAAAGAGTCGAAGGGTCTGAAAGGTTTCAAGATTGCTGCTAAAGCCGCCTTTTCTCGACAGTCGACTGAGTTACCCAGCTCCACTATTACAAATAATCCTAATTTGAACGACACTTCCACAAACTCTAGTTCACGGCCAACATCCCAGCGAGCCTCCACAATTGAATTAATGGATGGCATATCAAGCAGGTCCAGCAGAGCGGAAAGAATTTCTGGAGAAGATGTACCATCAGTCAAGGACTCATCACAGCGACCACCTTCCTCGGGTCGTAAGTCGAAGAATGGCCCACCAACACTACCACTCAAGCATTTCGGACATCTCAATGAAGATGGAGTTTCGAGCCACAAGAAGGTTAACTCTCACACACGGACTACCACTGATTCAAGTGAAGAGTATTCCACACTCGACGAATTTTCCAACGTGACGACACCAATAGCTTCGAGACCACAGTCTCAGAAAGAATATTCTCCTCCTGTGATCAATAGTCCGTTAATGGCAAGCACGGATACTCGGGCTGCACGCTCGACCAATTCTCTACCAGGAAAGAAGTTGGCGATGATGAGTGGTGCGATTCCCCACAATGAAGCGATGAATCGTAGCCAGGACAGTTGGAGCCGAACAGCAATGCCTATGGACCTCACAGATGATGAGGAACGTTTGAGAACCCCAACAGGCAATCAGCCAAATTCCGACTCATCTGCAACCCTTACGGACTCTACACAAACAACTAAATCCGATGAAATCAAAAGAACAAGCTCAGCCGGTGTTCAAAGACATCCTAGTATTTCTCGATCTGTTTCGACTCCGGAGTTACAGGATCTTAGCTTCCTTCCTGCTTTGAAACACCAAGCTCTTACCAAACCACCAAGAAAGAAGGGAAAGGGTGTCATAATGAGAAAGAAGTCAGGGTCTCGTGCCTCGGGAAATAAGGATCTGATCAAACCACCCGCAATCCCGATTGCAAGCATCAAACCAGAAGATTCTTCTCCAGATTCACCGACAGGTGGTCAATATCTTCGCGATGCACGCATGCATATACCACGTCCTCCACCACGCTCACCCAATAGAAACCGTTTTCCAGGCGGACCCTCGACCCCTCAACCGTCAGTCGATCCCATCGCTAAGATGTTTGTCGTTTGTTGCTCTTGCAAATATTTCCACGACATGCCGAGTAAAATCTATGAATGCATGGCGAAACCGGATAACGTGGTAGAGGATAAGAATTTAGGCGTCAGTGGGGTCATCAGCACGAGCGTCAAGTGTCCTTGGTGTGGACATGGGATGAGCACTACCTGTTGTTCAGGATATGCAGCGGTGGTTTATTTGAGGGAGAAATTGCATTAGAGCTAAGCGATTTGAGTTGTACACGTTGGAGATGTACATCTGACGTTGACTTGGAAAAATTGATGGATGATGATGCAATTTTTGATGCGACAAGGGCACGACTGAAAATGATGAAGTTGGAAATTAACGATCTTAATGCCTGGCGTTTTTCTTGTGTTTTGTTTGGGAGTTTAAAAGAAGATGGAGCATGCATTCGGGTGTTTTTCTCGATTGCCACTTACCGGTACCTACCTACTTCATTTACATGAACTGTACTACTTTTGGATTGATGAATGGTTTGGAGTTGGACGGATGGATCTGGTGAGATCATTACTGCACAGCGCACGCATTTACCATTTGGGAGGAGCCTTTTTTTTTTGGTTTCATCTGTCTTCTCTTATGGTCATCGATGGATATATTGAAGGGTTGGTATGTGGATAGGGGATAGGTGCAAAGGAAAGGAGGGGAGCATGAGGGAAGAAGAAAATGTGTGCAGGATGGAGGAATAGTTGAACATGATGGGTGGATGGGTGCATTTTAGACTACATAATAAATGTATATCAATGAGATAAGGTGAGATGGTTTTAGTAAAGGGGAGATAAAAAAAAAAGTCAATGAATAATAAGCTGGCTAGCTATATGATATACTGTTGTTTTATTGATATTTATGACTTATGGCTATCTGTCTCATGCATCTAAATTCCAAAACCTGGTGAACTATGATAATAAACATTAACACGAAGATAATTAATAAAAAAGGGTATCGCTCTATAAACCTTACTTCCCATCGCTCGCTTGCCCCCTATGTTCTCATTTTTGCCCCCTCCGTATCTCTCATCCATCTCTCTTCCATCTCTCTCATCCTCTCTTTCCACTTAAATCTCTTCCTACGCGGGCTCAACATCACCGCCCACCACCACCACCAACTTCATAAACATTCCCCCCAGGACCCCCAGGCATCGGCCGCGGTCCCCACCTATTACTCCCTACCATTTCTGGCCTCCCTGGCCCTTCTCCACCGCCGCTTACAGCAACACCATCCAGTTCTCCGGGAGGAGACCGAATTCTACGGGCGAGAATTCGCCTCCGCCGCTACTGTATCCAAGTTCCCCATTTCCGCCGTACCCACCTCTTACCCCGCTTCCACCCACCAGTTCAGGAGGCGGACTAGGAGGCGCATGCAATCCCTGCGGCGGTACAGTAGTTAATACCCTCTGTTGTTGGAACGATTCGGGGGACTGTGACTGCGGGCGTGCTATCACCGGTGCGGGGACTGGGACGCGTTGGATGGTTTGCGCTCTTGCTGGGTATTGGTTCATGGGTGGTGGTTGGTTTCCGTATCTTTGTTGGTTGGGGGGGAAGTAGCTACCCTGTTGTTGTTGATTTCCATACCCTTGCTGTTGTGAAGGAGGGGGGTAGTTATACACTGCTCCTCCTGTGGAATTTTGAGAGGGGTAAGATTCTGGGGGGGAAACGCTCATTCCGCGTTCGATGGGGGAAGTGCTGTTGTTGTTATTGTTGTTATACCGCCTTCCTTGGTCTCTATCGAACACCCCTGGTGCGTACGCTGGATTTAGAGGGGGCGGATATCCCGTTGCCGGCTGTGCGTGTCCTGCTGGAGGAGGAGACTGGTACATCTCGCTCACTCTACTAGCTGGAGTCCCGCTCAAACCTCCTGGACTCAACGTGCTGACTTGCTGACTTCCTGTTCCCGTACCTGTTCCCGAGGTGGCGCCGAATAAAGTGCTTTCCCGTTTTTTTCTGGGCGTGTTTGCGGAAGAAGAAGGCGCCGATGGAGACGAGGACCAGGAGGGCGAGAGCCCCGACTCCGCCACCGATTCCGGCTTTTGTGGCGGTGGGCATTCCCGAAGAGGTGCTGCTTTTAACGGGGTAGGCCATGGCGTAGACGACGTTTACTACTGCGGATGTTGGGTGTGTGGAGGTAGTTGCTGTTGGTGAGGGTAAGGGAGGGGGGGTCAGGTACGGTGTTATGGTGCTGTAGCATGGTGTCTGGCCTCCTAGGTCTGTGGAGAAGAGGAGGTAGTTGGAGGGACAGCAGGAGTTGCTTATGGTTTGGTAGTCCCCTGGACAGTGGTCTAGTTCCCCTGCTGAGGGACTGTCCGGCGTGGGAAAGGCTTGGTTTTCGCCGATGGTGTTGAGGCCATTTCCACTGGTTGTGCTGGATGTGCTACTGGTGCCTCCGACAGTTATGGTGGTGAAGGAAGGTCCGGTAGATGTTGCTGCTGCGGAGGCGGTGGGTGCGTGTGTAGATGTTGCGGCGAAAGGGCAGCAGTCATCTTTTCCGTTTACGCAGCCGATTACTCCGATGTAGAAGTCGGCTGTTGGGCCGGGGATTACGGTGAAATAGGGGGTTGTGCAGTAACCAACTAGTAGGTCCCCTGAGCCGGTGTATTGAGGCAGTGGGGTGTGGGTGCTTGTGGAGGAAGTGGTGCTTATGGCGGAGTAGGAGGGCGTCGCGTAGGAGATTGGGATGGAGGATTCGGAGGTGGTGCTACTTGTTGATGCCTTTTTGGAAAATGAGAATTAGTTTTTGGAAATAGAATGTAGGTACAGGGAAATATACAGATGTCTGGGTAGGGATTGTGATGTAAGAGACGGAAGAGGAGGCGCTAGTTGTTGATGTGCTGCTGGGTTGGCTTGAAGTTGTTGGTGTCGATTTACTTGAACTTGTTGTGGTTGAAGAGGGTTTGGTGCTTGTTGTCGGTGGTGCAGACTGGGAACTGGAGGTATTCGTTGGGACTGAAACTGGGGTGTTACTAGAAGTCGTCGAGGCTTTTGAACTGCTGCTGGTTGTGGTGACAACTATAACTGTCGTGCTCGAGGCCTTCGAGGTTGAAGGCGTGACGGTCGTTGATGTTGTACACCATGTTGAAAGTTGGGAATTGAAGTCTGGGAATCATTAGTATTCGTTGGCATATTTTCAAACGCTAGCTGGATCTCGAGGAAACATGATACCAAAACTCCTAAATTCTTCATCGTTAAAGAAAACGGATGAAGTGATTGGGGGCTAGCTGAAACACAAAGTCCAGGGTTCCCTCAATTCTTCGACCCCAACCCACACAATCTCCCCACTATCTCTCATGTATGATATTGACAGTACTCCCTCAGAGGACGTCCCGCATCATGTAGTTTTGTATCCTGATACCCTCCAAATCGCACATGTGAAAAATATCAACCAACTCACCAGTCAAATCCTCTCCACAATCTCCATACTTTGCACTACAGGAATTGAAAGCCGAAATCGCGGTATCGATGACATTGCAAATGCCATACTCCGGGTCTCCTTGTCCCACAATATCATTGTAGATGCAATTCTATTTTCGCTTTCTATTAGCCACCAGGTTCTCATGCAGTACACAAAGTTATGCGCTTGGCTCGAAAAATTCGACAAAGAAAAATAAATAACTTACACAACAATTCGTGTAACACCACGAATAACCAGACGTGTTGGCCGAACTCGTCATTCTGACCTCTGGAATCACTCAACCACACCTTCACTCGAGCAGTATAGGCAAACAGCGAAAACCACCAAAACAAAAATGCACCCCGAGGAGCTGAGCTCGAGAATATGTACGTCGAAGCTCAAGCCAAACCGTCGGCATGGACGCATGCATCAAATCACATGGACCACCCCCAATCACCACAGCTTCAACCCGCAGAAGATATTGACTCTCCCCACAAGCTTCCATTGGAAAGAAAAACGCCATTTAGGCCTTGGCATCGCACTGTGACAGGTGCGTTGAGTGCGTTTGCTAAGAAGGCTGGAGAGTCCTTATCGATTGGGCGCCGCCACATGGTCCCTTTTTGATGTTGCACAGTTGGCGGTGGTGTTGCGGCAGGCAGGCAGGCAGGCAGGCACGCTGATGTTTCTGTCTCTTGTCTTTCTTTTCCGCGGAAAGTCAATGTTTGTAATGGGATTTTTTAGCGCTAGGTTTGCGATGTCTGGTATTGAAAGAGATTTGAGGAAGGGGAATCAGTTCGTTACTATCTTGATGCTTTTGTGCTGTTCTTCGTGATCGAACGGAGTACACCGATGTTTCTCAGAACCCCAGCCCCTCTCGTGTTCGTCGCAGCACGCTAGCCCCCAATTCTCCAGAAGCAACCTTGGAAGCACGCCCCGCGTGCATTGGATGGGAAGCTTTCTGGCCAATTGAAAGGCCTCGCTGACGCCGTTGGGTTTTCGCCGCAAATCGAGTCACATTATCCGCATAACCCAATGACGATTCAGCATAGAAGATATGTTTAGATATGAGAAACGGGAAACGGGGGTTTTCCGCCTGTGGGGTGTTTTGAAGAACGAATTTTCGAGTTTTTTTTAAAGTCCGTGAAACTGAGACGAGAGTCGCTTAGCGTTGTCTGTAGTTGTAACGTTGACCATGGAAACTTGCTCAAGTATATATCGGGAAAGCCACAGGCGAAACTAAAGAGATATCTGATGCAAAAGTATGTGCGGATTAGAGAGTTTGTGATATAAAGTTCGTTAAAAATTCTGTATTAGCACGAGGTGAACAATGCCATGAGAATATCAATTCCCTTCTCTCAGAGCAGTTTTGTCTTCTCCAAATCCTTGCATCCAAACATTTTCACCTATTTCGTGCACCCAAATCTCGAATGAGTCGCCATCCTCTTTAACGTAGTGGCTAACTAGATTTTGCCGATCGTCAAACGGAATTCTTCTGCCGTGATGAAACCACATTTGTTGCTCGATTAGAGTATTCCCAGTCATGTACTGCTTCAAACGTTCCATCAATGTGATTAATTTCTCATGTGGTGGAATGCCTCTCCAAATCACGCTGGCAGCGTTATGATCCATAGTAACAACATTTATCCTCAGAAGGAATCCGTGTGTGAAAGGTGTGTTATCAAGCAATTGACTGATGTCCCTGCTAAGATGGACATCTATATAGAATGGGTCATTTCCTATTAAGTTGTAAGACTGAAGTGTACGACCGTCGCCTTCCAGAAAAACTCGGCGATCAGGTAAAGACGTGACCTGTAAATGCATTTGATCTCTCAGGTTGGGATGACCTTGTTGGGTGAGATACGTGGCTAATAAGTCCTTGAATTCTCTGATAGTAAAGACAGCAGGGTCCGCCTTTAGCTGAGTGCCGAATCTCCTTGGCCCCTCAGAGGCACTGAAGTACAACCAGATGATAAAATGGAGAGCTGGATTGGGTTGTTCCCGTTGGTTCTGTTGATTTGGCTGATTATTAGCCGGGCCTGGAATGGCTGGGTTTTGCTGATTCTGCTGGTTCTGCCTTGATTGGCTTGGTTCACATTGATTTGTGCGTTTTGTGCAAGACGCGCAGCCCTTTGGGCCTGTTCCGCCCTCATCCTGTTAGACCGATCTATAGCTCTCTGCCTTGCTCGACCCGATCTGGTAGCTCTGGCCTGTTGAACGCTTGCATTTTGAGCTTGAGCTTGGCGCGTTCTTCCACGCCCTCTTTCCCCTGCCACACCACCACTACCACCTCCTCCTCCTGGACCTCCTGGGCCTCCACCTCCTCCAGCGTTGTTCGGATCATTTGGGTCAGGGTGACGGAAATCTTCCCACGCTTCACTTATATGAGCATCATCCATACCGGACCAAGCTTTATGTATCTTTATCTTCAACTCAAGAATACTTGGCCGGTGTTCGGGCTTTTCATACAAGCACTCAAGGATCGTGTGCCGTAATCCCTCGCTATACTGGTTGTAAGCCATTACATTTCCCCCGTACGTCTTTCCCTTTGCGGGCTTTCCATGGATCAGAAAATTTGGGTTGAAACCTATTGAGTCAGTAGACAGTGCGCTGTGAACTGTTCCTGAACGGGCTTTAGCATATGACCTAGCGGCATAAGAAGGAACCTACAGGTGGAAAAAATCCGGGGCTACCGCGCCCGCGGCATTCTTCTCTGAAAGCAGCGGTATGTGGCCTCAAACCCATCTCTCTTGCAAGCCCAAAATCACCGACCTGCCCTTTGAATTAGCTAATTTCTACTAAATTTCGACCCAACAGGATGTAAAAATTTGCGGGCAAATCGACAATCTCCTGACAACAAGTTAAACTAGTCGAATGTAGAGAACAAGAGTTGCGGCAACTAATGCACAGGGCACGCAGGATATTTTCAGGTTCTGTCTCGCGCGGATGCCTTGGGTCGAAATGGGAGAGCATGAGATGAGAAGTTGACATAAGTGCACAGAATCTTACCTTCAAAACAGGAGTCCAAGCGTGATTCATATCACGTTTCCCAAGCATGACTATCCATTGTTAACCACATACTTCAGCAGGAAATACCAACAACCCTTACCATTTGCATGTTTAAAGTCAAAGTGTACAACTGTTATCCAGTCCCCGAGCGCACCAGGCCGATACGTTGCTTTTGGGTGTGTATATAAGGGCTCAACGCCACCTAGAGGCTATGGGTTAGCACATCATCTTATCAGCCAACGCATGCGAAAAAGAAATTCGGGATAATGAGAAAGATTTGGCTTGCCTAGCAAGTGCCCCTAGAGAAGAATCATCTATAGATACCCAAAGTCTTGACATGCATCAGGAAAATCATTTGCCACAACCTATTATCTTCTTTCTGAGGAGAAATTCATGAATATTTCCGAGACTTCGGACATTGACCCGGAAGTGTTTTGAAACCACTTGATGAAAGTTTGCGCGTTCTCAAGTTCCACGTACAGGTAAGAATTCACCCGTTATTTTGAGAGGCTGGGTCGACGTGTCGAGATTAAAAGTACACGAGAATGGCAAAGATTTAAAGGAAGATTTCCCTTACATTCCATAACAGAAATAGCATCCACAAAGCAATCAAAAAAGTGCCATAGAGTGGGCTCTGTAAACGGTTTGGCCCTTTAAATACCCTTTTAGTACACATTCTTCTGACTAAGATTTTGAACTTACATTTTGACGCGTCGATCAATCAGATCCTGCACACTGCCCAGCGGAGCGTATTCTAAAACAATTCTCTCGATCTCTCCCCTACGTGGCTTCTCAGGCTTTACGAGGAGCCTAATTATATGGCTGGATACTTGTTGAGTAAGCCTCCAATGAATCTCGCTTTCATCATTTAGATTTCCATTTGAATCAGTATTCAATTTCACAGCGACAAAATTTGGCAAGTCGGGGTTTCCTTCGTCATTGCCTTTATATTTCCAAAGCCCAACCAAGCCAAAATTTCTGCTGTTTTATTAGAAGCTGGTTCGACAGTAGGACGTATAAAGGACCAAACATAAGATGATTTAGCAAAAACAGCGACATCTATTTTTACTTATACTTACCCTGAACCAAGTATTTTGATCCCTTTCCAACTTTTCCTAGTGGCTCGGTTGGGTATAAACGTGCGTACCCTGTCCTTCAAGAATGCTCGTTGACTAGCGCCAACGGGAGCACCTGTTGGCAGAGGTGAGAGGGCTTGTGCTGCAGGTCGCGGAAGCTGAATAGCGACGAACGCCTGGTCATTTCGTGCAGACTGATAAGGTTGATTTCGATAGTTCGCTGGGAGGGCATTTACCGAACCGCCCCTCGGTGGAATGCCATACTCCCTAAAACGGTTGTAGTTCCACCTTTGGGTACTGATGGAGGCCATGATGAAACCAAAGTTGGACGAGAGCTTGATTAGGATGCTGGTGTAGGAATTGGGAGTGGGAGAGCGGAGAAAATACAAGCAACCCACAATAGAAACAGGAAGTTCAAAAATTCATGTGCTTTGTCATGGCGACGGGATATTCCCCGTATTGTTGCTTTCCATAGATGGTAGAACAAAGAGCCCGGACAAAGAACTATCCATGATCGGGTACCCAACGCGTAGATGGTGAGAAAACATGCTTGCAAATGGAAACCGGCGTTCAAAGAGCAGAGACTCGATACTGCAGCAGAAATGCTGGCTATAGATGAAAAGCAAATTCACACTGAAGCCCCCAACAGGTCCAAACGGGCCCAATAAAAAATATCAATACCGCCCGATAGCTCAAAAACTCCTTGAACAGAGAGAATCATGACGCGCTGGCTCATGGTAAACGCGTTTCCGAGCCCATTCAGATGTATAGACCGAGGAGTCGAAATAGGAGTCAGTTGCAAGACGGAGGAAGCATCTCCGCTTCGCTTGGACCTTGATATTGACAATTTGCAGTTACCAGCGTTCGCTGCGCCATGTGCCGATGCCAATATATATACTCTATACCGGTACCTCTTGGAAGACTGCCGGCGATACCCTGGAGCTCTGCACGTGGTCAATGGACCATAATGGACAATGGCCTCGGGAGGGACCTGGTCATATTTCGACGAGCAAAAACGCAATCGGCGAGGGAAGGCTTGCGTGCTATTTAGCCGCGAAAAAGCTCTCCCGATCCACCATGAGGCATGGGGACCCTCTACAGTAGCAGAACCACCCATTGCCCATGGCAATCAGGCTAAATGCATCCCACCATGGCAATGATGCACGATACCGATTGGATTGGAGATCTTAGGGCGCTCGCCGACTCCATCAACCTCATTTACCCATTGCATCAGAGGTCCCAGAACACGCTGGACGGCGACGTCGGCGTCGCTGGAGGGGAATGATAACGAGGACTAGGCCAGAGCCTGCTTGTGCTCCGGGAGAAGGAGAACTGGCGGGCCCTCGCTCGTACCTGTCACGAGCTGTGTCGAGCTTTGGTCCCTCTAAGTCTGTGTAAGTGCATATAAGAGTCCTCCCCCCAAGCGGTTTGGTGCAGCTCAAGTGGCAGGACAAGATACATGAACTCTCTCCGATCCTTCACGCGGTAGAAACCCCTCGCCCACATCCGAAGCCTGGCATTTTGGACTAATATATTGCAGTAGTACTCCTGTTCCGTCATTTCGTCGTGTTACGGCTCTGCCCCGCTTCCTTCCTTCAAAAGCCCTTCTTCGAGTCTCAATTCAATTTCCAAAACTGTCAACTTTCCAATCTAGATTCTACGCATCAGCAACCATGGCTCCCCCAAATCTCAAGCTCAGCAGCGGACACCATATGCCACAGGTTGGCTTTGGTTTGTGGAAGGTTGCAAACGAGACTTGCGCGGATACAGTTTACAACGCCATAAAGGTTGGCTATAGACTTTTCGATGGAGCTTGCGGTATGCTTTTAGGACCCCCATTACACAAACAATGCTAATTGGGGTTTCTTTAGATTATGGCAATGAAAAGGAAGCTGGCGAGGGTGTTGCTCGAGCCATCAAGGACGGTTTAGTCAAGCGTGAAGACCTTTTCCTTGTCAGCAAACTCTGGAACTCCTTCCATGAGGGTGACAAGGTAGAGCCAATTTGCAAAAAGCAACTCGAGGACTGGGGTATCGATTACTTCGATCTCTACATCGTTCACTTTCCCGTTGCCCTCAAGTATGTCGATCCAGAGACCAGATATCCACCAGGATGGACCTACTCAGAATCAGATGGCGATGTTCAGCTCAGCAGTGCTTCTATCCAGGAGACATGGCATGCAATGGAGGAATTGGTTCACAAGGGCTATGCTAAGTCAATTGGTGTTTCCAACTTCCAGGGTTCCCTGATTCTCGATTTACTCCGATATGCCAAGATCAGACCCGCAACTCTCCAGATCGAGCACCACCCTTACTTGGTCCAACCAACTCTTTTGCAGCTCGCCAAATCTGAGGGTATTGCCGTCACCGCATACTCCTCGTTCGGCCCACAATCATTTATTGAGCTCGAGTGGCAAAACGCCAAGGATACTCCAGTTCTGTTCAAGCACCCTATCGTTACTGCAATTGCAGAAAAGCATAAGAAGACCCCAGCTCAGGTCTTGTTGAGATGGTCTACCCAACGCGGTCTCGCTGTTATTCCCAAGAGCAATAACCCTGAACGTCTACAGCAAAACTTAGAGGTTACGGACTTTGACTTAGATAAGGATGAGTTGGATGCCATTAGTGGCCTAGATCGCCAGCTTAGATTCAATAACCCCACTGACGTAAGCCCCTCTATTCATAGACCTCTGAGGATTTAACTGATTAGAATCACAGTATCTCGGAACGCTACACATCTTTGCTTAAACATGTATGAAATCGAGATCATCAAAGGGCGTTGGTCTTCTGGATGACTGTCTTGCGGTTATATCAGGTTGAAATTCTAGAAAGTTGGGCACGGGAGGAGCCTTTGAGAGAATGATATGAATTGCATTGCATCTGCACCTGTAAATTGTTGTGAAGAAAATCAAAGTATTGATTGCACGAAGTAATTGTGACTATTTTTGCAGAGCCCCGTTCCAAGTTTTCCGGAACGCCATTGCCATCGCCAAGTACGCCGTCCATGCTTCATGCTAGTCATAACGTATTTCCCGGTTGCGCTTCTGAGTCCATGTCTATGAAACTCGAACAAAGGCTTTGAAACAATAGTTAGTAAGAGTTTAAACCCTTTGGCAAAGAAAGTACTCACTGGCATCGATCTGCATAACCTGTGGCAGCATTAACCGCACCTTATTCCTGTATAAGGTCGGGTTCTTCAACTGCAGCGGATTGCCCTCAAAATAGACCGTGGTTAGCTTGGTCTTGTCCTTTAACTCCCTCTCCACCTCTGCAAAATCCGAAATCTGATTATAGCTCGCCCATAGCTCTTCCAATTCCTCCAGGTGCTCCAGACCTTCTACACTCGCGATTTGATTGTTGCTGATATCCAGAACTCTTAAGCCTTGGACCTTCTCCAGCCCTGCCAGAGAAGATAACGCGTTGTGAGATATGTATAGTTCTTCCAGATTAGGTAGCGCATCGAGTCCCGAGATTTTACGTATACGATTTGATTGTATGCTGAGGATTTTGAGGTTCTGTAGAGAGTCCAGGCCTTTCATCTCCGTGATTTTGTTCTTGCCCAACCATAGCTCCTCTAACCCTACCAAAGTCTCCAGATTCTGTATCTCACGTATTCTGTTCGCAGCAAGCTCCAAGTTCCGCAACTTCGATAATCCGTCCAAGTTCTCGATTGTGCTGATCTTATTTTGAACAAAATACAAATCGGTGAGATTCGGAAGGTGGTTAACCTTCTTGATATGCTTGATCTTGTTGAAGGAGAGATCTAAGCTCGTCAAGCCGGTGAGATCCTCGAGACCTCGAATGTGTGCTATTAAATTGTCATAAAGGTCAAGGTCTTGCAATGTCGAAGCTAGATAAGAGAGGCCTTCGATCTCGGTAATGGTGTTTTGGCGCAGGCATAATCGGGTTACAGCTTTAAACCGGTCGAGTTTGAGGAGAGGAATGGAAGACACACGTGCATGCACACAGTCAATCTCTTCTGTGTCGGAGGGGTAGTCGTCCAAAAGATCTAGAGGCGGGCGCTGTCAGCTTGGTGAACGATGGAATGACCCCACCATAAGACGCGGTGGAACGAGATGATGATGTTGAGGAAACGTACCTTCGTCAGCATCGATGACTTCTCCCGGAAGGACCTGCTCATCATCTGAATACTCGGGATCCGACAGAGCCTCTGGATTTGCGAGCTCGGCCTTCTTCTCTAATCGGAGCTTGCCATCCCAGCCACTGCTGCTTCGCGGGCTCTTGTTTGGGGATTCATGCCCTACAGCATCGTTGCCATTGATGGAGATCCTATGCGGTGGCGTATTCTCCTTCTCTGAAGGCATCTTTGAGCGTTTGGTTGAATGGTGTGTTGGATTTGTAAAGGGAAAGGTAGTTCTTCAACCCATGACGGATTGGAGGGAGGTTGAACGCAATTCGCAGCCCGCGAGAAAGTTCCAGCTGACAAGGCGAACGAGGCGTGGAGCGGGGCAGTTGAGACGAGACGAAATTTCGGTCGATCACCCCTGGCTGCAAATAAATGCACTCCAATGAAAACACAAACAACAACTCAACATGCGCGATTTGAATTGATAGGACCGCGAAGCCGTGGGATGTCGTGGGACGAACTCCCTTCCTGAATGTTGCGATGCTTCGTCTTCTGAATCGAGCCACTTTCCGACAACAATGCAGACAGCGTCTCACCAATGAGACGTGTCTGCGAACGCGACTGCATGCCTCGCAGCTAATCATTCGATACGACTCTCGCCAGCATCGCAGCTTTGGAGCTATCCCCACCATCCTGCTACCTCCTGTAGTCTTTGGGGGTCTGGTGATTGCTCTCTGGACCTGGAAATGCTTCATGATGATCATCTTCCAGAATAAAATCATCTACATGCCCGGATTGCCTCCCAATTCCCGACGAGAGACGATATCGGAGTACCATAATCAGTGTGGAGGCATACAATGGCGAGAGGAGAGGATCAAATCACTAGATGGAACTCGCATTAGTTTGTGCGTGGCAAGTGTCGACTATATTCCAGACATTGCCGTTCCATCGAAGACAGTTTACATTCTTTATTTTCAGGGTCACTTTCCCCTTCCAGTCTGATGCTTTGGCAGCGCTCATGCGAGGTAGGTAATGCATCTTCATTGCCCTCTCGGCTGCCATTTCTCTCCCCCGTGCTACGCATATTAAGGACTCGAGCCGCAAGCACCAACCTTTCCGTCAAGTATGTTTTTGTATGTTGCAGTTACCGAGGGTACTGGACCTCAAAAGGGCGGCCCTCCGAGAAGGGCATTGCAAAAGATGCGGCAGCTGCTCTACAATGGATCAAGCAGGATCATGGCAGCCAAAACTCAGTTGCAAGCCAGGAAGAAGAAATTCCAGTCGTGATATGGGGACAAAGTATTGGGGCCGGTGTGGCAACAACTCTCAGCGCTGACCAAAAGCTCTTCTCGGACGGCCTTGCACTCAAAACCCTCATCCTGGAGACACCATTTTTGAGTATCCGTGCTATGCTCGAGACATTGTATCCTCAAAAGTGGCTTCCGTATCGATATCTTTGGCCATTTTTAAGAAATCATCTTGATAGCTGGCAGGCCTTGGGCCGAGTGAAACACGGATTTGGTTCCAAGGCACCGCGAGTGTTGATCTTGGAGGCGGCGAGAGATGAATTGGTACCTAGCTCACACGGAGAGGAACTTGAAAAACGATGCCTCGAAGTTCGACTTGACGTTCAGAAGCGGGTCATTGACGGTGCCTTGCATACGGAGGTCATGGTACGACAAGAAGGGTTACTTGCAGTTGTGGGTGCAATACAAACGGTTGCTCAAGGAACACACCCACAGGATAGGAAAGTGCCAAACTCCAGAGATTGAAACGACTTAGTTCTCTCATATCATGCGAATTTTCAGCCCCGAATTCAGGTTGTTCGATCTTCTTGGATATCCGAGCAGTTGCATGAGAATTTAGTCTAGATGTAGAAACTACACAAGCTGTGTAACGCTACAGGGCTGTACAAATCGTTCTGGCCGTCGTCTCCTTTTATCCGCAAGCATCGCGTTGGTACGTTTAAACTCAACCGAAATTTTGGGTACTCCATGTCATTTCTTGCCTCGACTGAGATGTGGTATGATTTGGTCGTGCTTAATTGACATGTTACATTTTGTGTTTGTGGAGGAGATCTCGATTTCTTGCATACAAAAATCTCCGACTCCCCTAGGCCGAGGGGCGAAAATACGTCGTCTACAATTCAATTTTGATATCTATAAGCTCCAAATTGTTTTGTTTTACCTCTAATCCTTTCTATAAAGGGGTTCAGCTACATTCTATCATCAATCAATTACATCCAAGCGAGTATGACTCCACTTACAGCTATCATTATGAGTTTCTATATCAAGTACGCCATCACCCTCGCTCTCTTTACGGCCACCACCCTAGCAACAACAGTTTTCCTCCGCACAAACACACAAGGTCCATTAAACCCCTCTACATTATTTCTAGCCTCATTCAAACCCCATCTCCCCTCACCTCTCACCCCCAAACCCTGACCTTCAAACACAGTATCCCTCTCCCCCGACGGCTACAGCTACACCGCCCTCTCCGCGAATCCCTCCCCAGAATCCACCTTTGGCGATTGCGGCTGCAACCCCATTCCTCCGGCACTACAAACGATGTGTGCGAGGATTTTGTATGATGGGACGAATGTGTACTTCTACAGTGATGGGGCGTGTAATGAGACGAGAACGTGGAGGTATGAGGGGCCTGCTAGTGAGGTTTTTACGTGTGGGTATGAGACGGGGGGGAGTGGGAGTGTATTGATTGGTTGCTGATTGTTTGGTTGGAAAGGTGTATTTCACTACAGCTAGAGGCTCTCGGACGTTGAGTAGAAATCGCCAGTTTCACGAATTTTGAAATGGGATCTGATTATATGAAGACAAAACGCAATGAGATTGTTCTTACCTTACTAGAAAAAGCAGTGGAATTAACAGTAAAAATTGCGCAAGCAACTAGATTCTATCTAGCATCTACATACTCTTACGGTACAACCAATGATCAACATCGATAAAACACAAAATGAAAAAACCCTAACTGCTACGACAGATACTCCGACTAATGAAGGGATGTATGAACAGAAGGAGAACCATCTGACAAAATAATTAGATCAGAAATGGCCAAACCAAAAATATCATAATGCAGACAGTAAACGCACATGTTCTAGAGATCCAATTCATCTACGTCAAGAGGAAGAGGATGAAGAGGAAGAAGTGCTATCCAAAATAGCTGCCTGGCCTTCACTCCTCTCAATCTTGGGCTCTAAGTGGGTCGCGGTAGCAAAAGCCTGTTTTTTGAGGGTATCTATAAACCGATTGGGTTAGTAAAATGGAGGCCGAGCAGACGGATCACCGAACGCACCAATATTTGCAGCCAAAGTGACGATGCGGTTGTTATGGAGGGCCATGAGGGCATCCTTTGCCCAAATTCGACATGTGAACGCCTCTTAAGTTCGGAGCAAGGGTGGCCCATCTGCTGGCAAAGCTTGCAAGACACCGTCCAAGGCGCTCTGTGAGGATACTGGGCCAATCTTATAGGCGAGTACCAGACTCATCGAGGACAAAGCATTGGTGCTTGTTTTGGCTTCTAATTGCCAGCCACCAAATTTGTTGGTTGCATGGTAATATCGTCCTTTGGGTGCTGACGAAGTTACGAACACTCCCCGGTGCTGAACTGTGACTAGAAAAAATATCCATTGTGGGGACTGGGGGAATCTTACGAAAGTTCCAGGGATACCTCTGGTGTTAAGGATCAAATATACAGTGTTGTTTTCAAGTGGTGCCATTATGATAAATATACTTTTAAAATGAAGACGATATTTAAAAATGTAAGAAGATTGACTGAAATTGACGATATAGAAGATATAGATGGAGAAGTAGTGGTTTACTTGAATGGAAGATTATTGAAGTACTGATTAAAGTACAATATCTGGAGGAAAATGATCGTTTATATATACGAAGTGACAATAGACCAACATGTATAATGGGCAACTTCGGCCCATGAGACCGACTTGGAAATACCATCAAACCCCACTATGAGTTCGAAAGGTCCTTGAGACGGGGACTTGAAGGTGTAACGCTGAAAATCAACATGTCAGCCTTCCCATGTGGAGTAGAGACACCGAGAAAACACCAATACTAGCTTGAAAAAGATCCAACACCAACATATGAGGGGCGATTGAGCGGCCGCTATTTTTGGAGTGATTCATGACCCAAAATAATGAATGCCAGAAAGTACACTTACCCTTCCTCTTAGAGTGAACGCTTTTCAACAGCGAGCTTCGGACCCTTGATACCATGACATATAAAATTTACAGATTTACAGCTTGAAATTTTTAACTGGCATCGTCGAAGGCGGTGTCGTGACACAGTGACACAGAATTTTTTGATGATTTTGAGCCTCATGACAGATTTCTGCAGCATTCTGCAAAGGCCAGTATTGAAACAGGCCCCTTTTGAGACCACGGACGCCTCACTTAAGGCGCTTGTTAAACCCTGTATCAGTGGTTCCATGATTGGGTATCGTGCCGCCGCCGTCGAAAATTACAAGGTGCAGGATCTGAGTAAACGATTCCAAGGTCCGAATCTAGATGTTGGGTTTTAACCACCATCAAGGCCAGTATATCCAGGTGAGAAGGAGGAGCCGGAAGAAGCGCAGAGATTGTTGAGAAAGTTGGTACCTGTTGGTTGAAGAGCCAATCAGATGTTGCCTTTAAGCGTGCTTGTCAAACCCTTGTTCGTTAAGTTTCATTGGTAGAAAATATCCGGGCGGGCTCGCTTCGGTGTTGACACAGCAATCGATCTAGGAGAAAGCAAGAAATAAAGTATCACAAGTTCTCCCCTGACCCTACCAGTATCTCGTGGGCACTACTTCATTCGATTCTCACCCTGTTTTCAATCTCACATCGCTTCGTACTTTGTTGTGCTTTCGAGGACTATGGAAAGTGACAAGACTTTTGCTCTACGAATTGTTCAAGATGCGAAACTTGCACATCCCGATCTCCCTTTGGTTGAGGCTTTCCTTCACGACGCTGTAGATGGCGAGCAGGCTGCAAAATACTTACTGCAAACATGCACCGGTGATGCGACTGGCGCAAATCTCTCAAGGTTTGTGAAAGATTAGAAGGCATTAGTGAAACAGTGTATGTATGTGCTCTTTCCAAATTTGAACCTGGACGAGGCTGATTTATAGCAAGTCTCTGTGGAAAATCCTCGCTCAAAGATACAGAGTAAGAGTTTAAAAAGGGACGGTTGCGCAACGAGATGAGTACCGATGTTGCTTGACTGGAAAACGATGTCGATTCTGGAACATCTGGGGTGTATTTCCCATCATTCCTCTGACCACGTTCTGTACAAGAGAAGTAAGCAAACCCCACGATCATTTTCTAACAGGTATTTAATTATTTGCAGCAACGGCTGTCTGATATCCTCGGTGCATTTACCACCCCTTCCCAGAGAGACTTACTCAAAGAGCCAAATTCAAAGAATCTAATTCGGAATCACTGGACGTTGAGCAAGGAAGCAGCAATAACTTTTTCAAAAGGGGAAATTAGACTTAAGAAGCTAGATACAACAGATGTATGCTTGTCTCATCTTGAGCTTTCCCTTACTGACTCTGCGTAGTATGAAATCCTCTACAACAACATTGGCGGCAAAGCCCCGGCCATTTATACACTAGAGCGACTATTCGATTGAAGATGCGATCTAGCTGATCACTCAAATTCCGGAATTGACAGTCCTGACCCAGAACTTTTGGAGATACACTCTCGGTTTTCAAAGGCCCTAAAATGGACTGAGATCGCCGCTAAAATGAACAGCCATGCACACTTACGCCATCGTCAAAACACTTCTAAAATACGCATCACCCAGGCAATCGCTTCAAGTTTTCTCGCCGTTTGGTCCAAGTTCCCGGACATCATTCGATTCCAAGCGTACAAACTCCTGAAGATCGCCGGATCGTACCTCTACAGATCAACCACTATAGGGATCCAGAGATTGCCATTCGGGATGTACCTAAAACATGGTCCAGAAGTTCACGCCGAACGACACGCCGGAGAATTCAACGCCTTGAAGCTTGTGCGAAGCCGGACTTCAATCCCAGTTCCCCGTCCGATTGATCTACTCCTATCCCCCACAGAATCATTTCTAGTTACGTCACGAATAGAAGGAGATCCGGCAGGTATCGCTATAAACGAATGTAGTAATGAGGAGATGAGCATGATGACTCAAGATTTACGATCATGGATTGCAGAGCTCCATGCTATAAGGTTGGACACAGACCCAACTCGTGTCATCTCGAATGCCACTGGAGGCCCCTGTCTTGATTACCGCATCAGCACCGATCCAGTAGGACCTTTCCGCAACGAGAAGGAATTCAGCGAGTCTTTGCGTCTTGGGATACTTCCTGACCTAGTTCATCGCGCAGACCACAGAATCCTCTTTACTCACTCAGACTTAAACATGAGGAATATTTTAGTGAAAGATGGTAAGATCTCGGGGATTGTTGATTGGGAGAATGCGGGGTGGTATCCCGAATACTGGGAGTACACGAAATGCCATTTTGGAGTAAGGTTATCTCAAAGATGGTTGAAGATGATAGAGGCAGTTTTCGAGAATAAGTATGAGGAGGAGTTGGAGATTGAGAGGCAATATTGGGAATATCATAGCGCTTGGTAATTCATCTCAGGTGCTGAGGGGTGCTTAATAGCCTCGGAAGTTAGCAATTGACTTGTTAGTCCGTTGACGTTTCGCGAACTATGCATAGTGAATTATGAGCACTTTCAATTTTTGGTTCAGACGAAATTCAAAGTTTTGTTGCATTTCGCAAAATTTGTATATATTAGCGCGTCGAGATATATACAAGTGAATTGTTGTCTATATATATGAGTTGTCGTGGCTCATCCCCCTCTATTTCTTTTAAAGCCGACCTGCTTTTCTAAAGACTTTTAATACTTCAGATGAGATTCAAAAATTTGTTGCACTTCACAAAAGTTCTATATACTAGCGTACTTGCTAGCGGCCCCGATATGTACAAATGAAATAGTTGGCCCAGGTAAGATAGTGCCCCTCATTTACTTTTGACCCGAGGCATCTTTTTCTAAATACTTTTAATACTTCAGATGAAATTCAACGTTTTGTTGCACTTCGCAAAAGTTTTATGTGCTAGTGGGCTTGCTAGTGGCTCGATATATAAGAAAATAAGTATGTACAAGTAAGTAGACCTCGTCCTTCCCCAGTCCTTCTCCCCCAATCCCCCCCCTTATATTTGACCCGAGGCCTATTCTCTCAACACTTTTCATATTTCAGATGAAATTTAGAATTTTGATGCATTTCGCAACATGACATATATGCTAGCGCCTGTTAGCGTGAAACAACATCGCTTAAGGACTAATGAGGATAGGTATATGAGTGAATCCGTAACTTAAGCTTCTATTAGCGTCCCCGTGTCCGATAACAGCGCATAGAGGGTATCGTAGGAGGGTTTTTGTCGCTTTTCACAAAAGTATTCGGTCAGTTGACGACAGATGGAAGTGCTTCCCTTCGGTAAAGGAAGAGGGGGCGTCAGCTAGTCAACGACGTCTTCGGTTTAAGAGGAAAGGAATAAGTCGGACTTTGTTGTACTTCGCAAAAGGACTAGGTGGGCCAAGGACCACCTTCAATCTAGCAGGAAAGTGTTGTTGCACTTCGTAATAGTTGCCGGTCGTGCGAAAAGCGTAAGAAAGGGGCTTGTCTTAGTATAGTAACGGAGCATTTTATTGGACTTTATCAACAGAAGGCTTCCCTCCGTCCTAGGTAGAGAGAATAATTTTATTGTACTTCGCAATTACTTGCTCGTTCAGTAATAGAATATCCTTGCATGTCTTGAATAACTAAATACATAGCAAGCACTCACTCAGCTCATTCCTAGCTCGTCCCCCATCACCCAAATCCTTCCTCATCGCCGCGGTCGACAAAACCTTGCTCCTCTCTCGGTTCGAGCAATTCCCCATTTCATACATACATATAACCAAACAAGCAATTATTTATTCAAAAGAAACAGGTGGCCTCTGGCCTACTGGACTCTCTGCCAGAGAAACCAGGCGAGAGGCAATCAACGAAGCAATTGTCTCGCTTGGAACCGAGTTTCTCGGTTCCATTTCCCCACTGCAAACCCTCTTTCCTCCTTGGTGTGCATACACCTCTTCCTCCCTGCAGTGGGGAGATGGATCTTCTTTTAGAGTTTTTATTTTTATCTTTGGAGGGAGAGGAGGCGGGGTGCCGGGTGATTTAGATATTGGATATTTTTACTAGGCGGCCGCGGGGGACAAGCAATTTTGTGAAGAGAAAAGTAATAAAACTCTCCCGATAGACTCGGCACTCTATCTTATCGGATGCAGGGACGTGAATTAAAGCTTATGTTTACTGGTTCGATCGGCGACGGGAGAGAAAGAGTATGCAAAGTTTTGTTTTTCGCGAAAGTGTTTGGCCGGTTGGTGGATGTAGAGCTCTGCTTTATTGGGTTCTTGATAATTATTGCAATCTTTGTTACTTGTGCATGTCATAACTACCCACTCTTAAAAAGATGAAATTTAACTCCGATTCATTAAAACCAATCCTGCTATTTCCGCTAAAGTGTTCGATCTTGTAGAAAATTAAAACATCTCGTGGTTGTTTTTCGCTTTTGAAGTGTTCTTGCCGAGCCCTCCTTTTACGCAAAGAACTACCGGTCTAAACTTTAGCATTCGATTCTGGCGAATTATTCTCGGAGGGAAAAACTTCAACTTCGAGTGATTTTGATAAAATAAAAAAAATATGAAAACCCGAAAATTAGACGATTGATTTGGGAGAATGTAAAGAAGCATTTAATTTTCATCTGTTGTAAAAGTGAGCGAGCGCATGAGATTTTGTCGCGCTATCGCTCTTGGCTACAGCGAACCCATTCTCGATTTAAAAAGGGGGAAGAAACCACAGAAACACAGTAAGATTTTTCGAGCGTGGCGTCCTTGTCTGGTCCTTCACTCCTCCAGCACCTCCAAACACCCATTTCGCTGGTACGACCACGCGATCAGCGATCTAGCGAAATAATTTGTACATCATACTCATGCGAAGAAGGCAAGCAGCGCGCACTCCGGATATACCACCTAAGCGTATAGGAATATCCTTTGTTCCTCTGCGGCTCCTTTAGCGCACCAGCCACTCACACACTCGCTATGTAGCAAATTGACATACATGGTAAGCGCGTTAGCCTCGGAGGAGTGTCGCATACAACATAAGCGAATGGATGGATTTGCTTGTGGATTGAGATTTTGCTTTGCATTACTGGTTCCTGGATTTTTTACGAAAATAATGCGCGTTTGGTGGAAATAAGCCTTTGGGAGTTTGCAAGCGAAGATGGGATTTGGGATTTTGTTACGAAATTTTGGGTGAGTTTTACGAGCAGATTGCCCGTTGGAAGGGGAAACCAAGCCCTGTGGGTGTATAAGCGAAAATGGGAATTGGGATTTTCTTACGAAATTTTGAGTGAGTTTACGATGTTGGGGGGTGTTTCGAAAACTATCTTCGCACGCTAGTATGAGAGGAGGATGGGATGGGATGATGTTGGCGGATTTTGCGATTGATGATGGTAGAGTTGAAGGAATTCAATCCTTTCTTGAATCTAAGAGGCACGTATAAGTAGTCTTGGCATTCCTGTTTTGTGAGCTTCTGATTATTAACACTCTTGCATTCATTCCTTTCTTCTCTTCTTGCATCGATACCTTCAACACTGTCCCTTTTGAGACTTTTTCCATTCATCAGTACCATTCTTTTTCAATTCTGCAGCGCAGTATTCCTTTTTAGCGACAATCAACATACAAACTACATTCAAAATGAAGAACTTCATATCCTTCGCAGCATTCACTGCGTTCCTCGCTTTCGCCGCCGCGAGCCCACTTGCAACTAGATCAATCGGAATGGCAAAATGTATCCAGAAAGCAGCCGGTGATTTCTGCGGTGACGACACTTCCGCAATTTCGGGCACTACCCCCAACCCCAAAGCTCTGTACCATTGCGCTGGAGAGAATCACATTCCGATCTTTAAGAAAAAGGATTGCACAGAGGGAGGCGACAACAACGAGGAGAATCGGAAGAACCAGGGCCCGGAGAAAAAGGAGGGACCTGTGAACCTCACGACTGTCCCTGAGAAGGAGGGGGATAAGAAGAAGGGGGACGAGAAGAAGGGGGACGAGAAGAAGGGGGACGAGAAGAAGGGGGAGAAGAAGGGAGAACATGAGGAGGCGAAACCTGAGGCTCAGCCAAACCAAGGGCAATAAGAAGGCTGCCGTTGGTTTGAATTATTTTTCCTTCGAAAAGGTTTTTCATTTACAGGAGCTGGGGATAGGAAACGAAATGGGAACGGATACTGCACTTTGTTTCTTCTGCATGTATATGGCGTTCAATGGGGTCGCGGGATGAGGGGTCAACTGCCTCGGGTTCTGAATAAATTGTATAAGACACTATATAATTGTGGTTTAAGGAATAGAAAACGTTGATAGTTGCGAAATTTTACTCGGTCGCGCAGACTCGTACTCTCCTCAACTCCAAGCTTTCCCGAGGGACTGTAGAACAATGCGACTGTAGCGAGTTCAGTAGTACTAAAATTGGCTTTCAAATAATTTTCGAAGCTTTGAGTTCATGTGCACACAATTGCGCAAGCACAGAAACACATGAGATGACGCTTTACAAAGTTTTGTTGCGCAACACTTATCTCGAGGCGATGTGGCACCTTTTATGCATTGGCCGGCCGGTTCTGCGGAGGAACAAATGCTCAGGGGACCAAAGAGCGCTAGAACCGAAAAGTCGGGAGTCGGGCCGCGCTAACACACGCTAAAATACTTGTGTCGTGAACCACCTCCGCCATCCTTGAGGGTTTGATCTCCTGAGTCAACTTTCACAGCTTCACGATCGACAGGAGAAACCAAGAACAATGCGATGTTGCCATTGTGATAGAAGTGAGTCTCTCTCGATGCTTTTGATACTGCGCGAACCAGTGTTCCATCGAGTTCTCTTTGCTGCTTTTGTTTTTCGGATGGTCGCAAAGCCAAGTCAGCCACCCGAAGTACGTTGACCCCCCCTTGATTTTTTATCACATCGCCCTTGCACAACGTCTCACCATCTTCTCTTTCGGTGGCCGCTTTGGGCGCCTTTCATCTACACTCTGCCGGGGCTCTGGGATAGTCCTGCTGGGCTGCTGAGCCAACATGGGCCATTTTGGGTATTTCGGGCACATGACACTGAGTCACGTTGTTTGGTGTCCAATACGCGTTAAAGTGATTGCATGACACCCCTGCAATTCGCGTCTTCCGGCTTGCTTTGCGTTCAGGCCGCGTTTTGCTACGAATAATAGGCATCCTTGGCCTGGTTGCCCTGCCCATACACACATAACCAGAGTACAAATACAGCTGCCTCCCACCCTCCTTTCTTTCTTCCTGAAATTTCATCCCAAGGCCATCGACAAAATCGACCAATTTCATCGCCATTTCGACCCGACGACAACTGTTGACGATTATTTGATCTACCGAGGATCTTTATTGCCATCACCCAGTTTCCGACCGACCGAGCGAGAATGTTCGGCAGAAACGTCAATAAATCACAGACGGAGAGTTTCACACGAAAGCGACGGGAGACGAAAGGGAAATCATCGTTCAGAGAGCATGCCGTTTCGAAGAATCGACACGATCGCTCCATCCGAAAAGCTCCAACCGAGGAATCTGCCCCTCTCGTAAGGTATGCCACGCTCACCTCTAGGCAGAAGCAGAGATTGTACGGTCGCTGATGGCAGAAATGAACAGCAATCTCACCTCTTCCATAATCACACTGGTTGTTGGCAGAGAACAGCGACTCTTTGCTGCACACGAAGACGTTCTATGCATATCGCCTTTCTTCTCGGCAGCGTGCAGAGGACAATTCATGGAAGCAGCGAATAAACGCATATCACTTCCCGACGAAGAGCCCGAAATATTCTCCTCCGTCCTCGAATACCTCTACAAAGGCGATTATTATCCACGACTTCTTCATAACAAGCGGAAAAACTCTTGGGAGTTGGAAACCGGCGAAGGAGGCGGCAGTATCGAGAGCACAGTTTTTCATCATGGTGTTGATGGAGAGCTGTTGAAAGACACAGTGATCTATTGCACAGCGGAGAAATATGGACTGGAGGAGTTGAAGAGAGTTGCGTTGCGCAAACAGGGTTTGCGTATGTCCTTCTCTTATTCTTACTTCAACCTTAACTAACAACATAATAGAATCCGGCATACAATGCAGCACAATCCTCTCTTCAGCCCGCTACGCATACGCCAACACACCCGACACGGACTCCAAACTGCGAGCTCACTATCTTGCACTCATAATCCGCAGCAGAAACACATTCAAGAGAAGCGGAACAATGCAGATGGAGATGCAGAGCGGAGGCAGCCAGCTATTCTTCGATTTGTTCGTCGCGCTGTGTAATCACGTTGATGATGTTGCCAGTGTTGCGTAAGTCTTCTCTCTTATCTTTACAACGAAGCAAAATAGCAACGGTTGCTAACGAACACAAAAGAGGATCACCACGCAGCATCAGAACACACCACTAATCATTCACCTCTCAACACACAACTCTACCGCATCATTTCAGCTCTTAATAACTCCTCATTTCCTCTCTCACATAAATCTCCTACTTCCTGTTTGCTTTCACGACATGAATCTCTGTTTTGCACCTTTGATACCAGGCGTTTTCGGCGTACGACGGCCGAGTCGGATGGAAGGATCTTTTTCTAGCAGCGATCTACCTATCTATCTGTATCACTACTCTTCTTTTTGCCTTGCATTTATCTTGTCACGTTGTTTTTTTGTTTGAGCGAAACGAAACAAAAAGTGAACTGATGGGATGTAATTTCCTCCTGTTGAAGAGAACAGTCGAGATGCAAGGAAGGAAGGAATAAATTGTCTTGATATGTTATGTTCGTTGAGGAAATATTGTATATTTATGTCTTGTGAGAGCGAGCTGACAGGATGGCTGGTTTTTGGGCGGACTGTTTGAGCAGGGTGGATGGAATTCTGGCACTAGCATTCTGCAGCTTTCTGCTTCTCTGATGGGAATAGGGGAGTAAGGTCGGTCACTTAAGGAATAGATTTCAGTGAGTTGAGTAAGTGAGATAATTCACATCATTTATGGCTGTTCTAGAAAGAGAGCAGAGAAAAAAATTCGATTCGAATTTTATAATTGAAAGAAGATTGGATTTTTAAAAATTTGAACACTTTGACATTTTTGAGTAGCTTCACTTTTAAGTTGATTTTTGCTTTTCTGGATAGCTTCAAAAACCATATGTTTTGGCTCAAAAAGAGGGACCGAGGATAGACCGTAAAGTAAATGGTGGGAATAGCCTCAAAAAATGACCCCAAGAATAACCTCCGAATCTCAAGCCAAACGCCAAACGTCACAACCCCTCACAAATCCTCATCACCCTTCGCAAAAATCACACCACACCACACCCCTTACCCCCCCTTAAAAAAACTCTCAACCCTCAACCCTCCCCCTCATGCCCCCCGCTCATCTCCTCCCCTAGTACCACCAACAGAAAAAAAAAGGAGACTAACACAAACACTTAAACTGATAAGCCCCCTCCCCTCTACCCTGCTCACGCCGAAGAAAAGAAACTTTGGCACCGCACCAAGCTCAAGATTTTGATGAAGAGAGGATGGTTATTGGTCAATGGCTTGCTCGGCCAGAGAGGGGTGAGTCATATCTCACCGGGAGGAACAAGGGTGGCAGGGGTGGGGTAGGGTAGGGAGAAGGAAGGTGCTTTGGTTAAGATAGGAAGGGTTAGTGTGGGTTAGGGTTGAGGGGGTTTTTTGTTTGAGAGGGAAGGGTAGGAGGGAAGGGGAGGCTGCTTTAAGGTGGTGGTGTTTGGGCTTGGGTGATGGCTGCATTGGTTGGGAAGGTGGAGTGCTGAGCTTTGGAATTTGGAGCCGAGGATAGGGAATATGTGGTTTTGTGAAGGGTCGTGCACAAGACGGGCGGGAGTTGGATAGTGGAGTTTGGATGTGATTTGATTTGATTTACTTCGTTCTTCCGAATATTGTATGCTAACGTATCGTACCTATCGTATCGTATTGTGATGCCGTCAAGAAGGGTGTCAGTGACTTCGGTGACTCGATTTTCTGTCTCGATCCAGCTCCGCTCCGACTTCAGAAACAATCTCAAAGGGCGAGGCGATCACCATGTCTCAGACCTCCCCAAAACAACGGTCCAAAATAACTGACTGGACCACCTTACCCTCGCCTTTTATTTCCATTCGTTCGCCGGCCAACCACTATCGCCATTGTGGCGAGAGCGGAAAAGGGGGCGAAGCAAACGGCTCGCAACCTCACACACCTGTTCCGGGGAACGCTCCGCCTTTACTAAGCACCACTATGCCTCGCTCCCTGGCTATGTAACCTTTCATTAAGTTCTGCAGCGCACGTTGTTGGTTAGCTTGACTCATCACCCGAGATGTTCCGCGAATCGAAATGGGGGGGTGCGATAAGGGGTGTGCCTTGCGAGGCAGCACCCCTTCATCAGCTACAAAAAGAAAGAGGAAGAAGGCGAACGAACCTTGTATATCATATTTGCCAATAGACATTCCACTTCATCGTTATCCATCATTTCTTTACTGCCGATGCTAATCGCTGCGCCGAATTCCGCGACGGGTATTCTGGTTCGGCGAACGGGGAGCGTGACGGGTTCTTTTGCTTCTTCGTAGCCACCTGCGAGGAAGACTTTGCGGAGGAGGTTTCGTAAGGCGATGTCGCGGCCACGTTCGAGTGTTAGGTAGATGCGGCGTTTGACGAGTTCGTTCTCGCATGCTGCTAAGGCTGCGTCGAAGCCTGCGAGATCGCCTTTTTTGATGCAACGGGATAGGGGGAGGAAGAGGGTTTGTAGGCGTGGGTAGGGTGCGAGGAGGGCGAGTGTTGGGAGCGTGTGGGTGGTTAGGAGGTGGCACGGGATGAGGTAGGTGAGTATGAGTCTACGGTTGGTAAGTACATGTGATGTATGACTCGGGTTGAGACGAGTGCGACCTACTCTTTATTGCGAACCGCGTCCTTGTGGCATAAGTGCCAAGCTTCTGTGAGGTTCTTTTCCGACTATATGGTATCAGTCAAAATATTGATTCGTATAGTTGTGAGCCTCACCTCCACGTAATTCTCTTCCAAGAATTTGATGACTCCAACATAATATTTGAATGTGACTTGATGAGCCATAGGAAAAGCGCTTAATTGAGGCATGTCGCCACGATATGCCTGAAGTGCATTTAAAACGTTCTTTGATAAACTGATCGAGTTGAGCTTGAAATAGGTCTTGAACAACAGGTTAATGATGTTGTAAATTCCCCATTTTCTTGATTCCTCGAGTGGAGCTCTATATTCTGATTAGCAAAGCCGAGAAAAAGTGACATTGAGAACTCCTGACCTGTCCGCTAAACATATTTGAAAGATTCGATTAAGAACTCTGGCAGTATCCTCAAGTTTTTCATTTTTCTCCGATTCTGGATTGAAATCGTCTTGGAAGGTGTTAAGTGAAGTTGTGGTATTCGCCAAACCTTCATCTGCCTTAATTGCAAATGTTCTGAGGTATTTGCCTGCCACGTATAGACAAGGCACTGTCCAGGCCTCGAAACCGCAGTTGCTGTAACCACGGATGAGCACATTTGTCATTTCTTTCCAGGCTTCATACACCTTCACCCATGATGCCTAGCATATATCAGCTTGATGTGTAAAACCAACTAATGATAACCTCTTGGAATGTTTGCAAGTCACGTGATACCCAATGAAAATGAGCATTCCTGCCTCTCAAGGAAATTCAAAGAAAGTGGAAAGACGGAAAATAGATGACGGTCACCTTTGGATTCGTCCGAGTGGCCGCTTCAGCATTTAAGATTTCCCCAACGGCCTTCCAGTATGCAACAAATACTTCAACCCATCCATTGCCTTCTTCTGCGGAAAGATTAACTCCCGAGGTCTTGTCGTATAATATTTGATACTTGAAGTCTTTCTGGACATTGGCAAAGTTACTACTTCGAAAGAAGTTAAATAATCTTTGTGGTTGAGAGACTGGCGCAACTGGTGAGAGAGTTTGGGAAAGCCCGTAACCATCGCCCTCGCCATATGACCTCCTAAAATCTTGAAAGACTGCATCCATCTTGCTTTTGTTTAACTGATCGTGATTGTGATGTCGTTAAATTCATAAATCTTCGTAGGTTTCTTGTGAAGTCCGTGACCCTTAACTCCTGAGGCTGGGGATGAGATTCAAGGACAGTTGTGAAGCATTCTGAAGGCAAAATTTGGTTTTCTTAAAGCGCTTTCAGATGTCGTCAAGAACTCAATACGAAAGGAAATAATCCAATCAACTCAGTTGCGGAGGCATGACGCTTTAAGCTTGTCAAAAATTTGTTGTTCTTGTTGCCAATGTTTACATTACTGGCACGGAAGAAGGGAGGCTCTGCAGCCGAATTCCACTAGACCGCTTTCAGAGAAGCTGCTTTCCAAGCGAGCTCAGGGCACTCAATTTTCTTTGCCCTAGGTGCGCTAAATTGACGAAAATTCCTTGAAGGTCGAACTTCAAGTTGAACTGCGACAACACACGACAACGACCACGGCCAGCAATTCACAGTGAGTTTCCTGATTAATTCGAGGAAATATTGTTTGTTTGCTAACACGCAGAAGATGGGTAAGCATCAGATTTCTTTTCTTCCAAGGACGAAGTGCGATCGCGATTGCGACCTCGAATCTAGCATCGAAAATTCATACGACGATGGAGCAAACCCTGGAGATAACAACAATGCGAAAGGATTGAGAAGGCATATCGGTGGGGGGTCATTCTCAGGGTTGAAAACAAACGTGGCTTCGATGCGGAGGAGGGACAGCCAAATTACATCACATGCGGAATTTCATCCTGGCTACGCCAACAATTCGATCGACGACTGATTAGAGAGGATGGATCTTTGTAGACTTACGATTATTCTCGGCCCAACACTTTGCTACGGCTTGTTCGAACGTACTGTGGATTGAAGTTCAGACTCGGCGGAATCTTTGCAAGCTTGATGCAAGGACGAGTACTGACAAGTTTTTAGGTCGTCTTACAGAATACCAGGTCATTGGCCGCCATCTGCCCACCGAGGCAAACCCAGCGCCAAAGCTGTACCGGATGAGAATCTTTGCGCCAAACACCGTGGTTGCAAAGTCCCGTTTCTGGTACTTCTTGATGAAGTTACGAAAGGTCAAGAAGGCGAACGGAGAGATTGTCAGCTTGAACGTGGTGGGTAGACTTGGTCGCCTTGTTTGTATATGACGCTAATTGCGTGATTCTAGATCCATGAGAAACGCCCATTGAAGGTCAAGAACTTTGGCATCTGGATTCGATACGACTCTCGCTCCGGCACCCACAACATGTACAAGGAGTACCGTGAGATGTCAAGAACGGATGCTGTTGAGGCTTTGTACCAAGATATGGCCGCCAGACATCGATCTCGTTTCCGGTCAATCCACGTGGGTTTACAACGTTTAATTCTAGATTACAGTGCTAATATAAAACCAAACAGATTCTCAAGGTTGTCGAACTCGAGAAGACAGAAGACGTTAAGCGCCCATACATCAAGCAACTCCTTACCAAGAACCTCAAATTCCCTCTTCCTCACCGTGTTTCCAAGGCAGCTGGCACAAAGCTTTTCATCGGAAAGAGACCATCGACTTTCTACTGAGCGGTTTGGGGATATATCTGGGTCTGGTGGAATCAATGGGTTTTTGCACTGCATAAGGGTTGTTTTCTAGCCTTGCTCAATGAGCCGGTCAACGAGTATTAAATGCATAAAGCAAGACATTGAGCACAAACCATGGTTATGAATGCTTGTGAGACTGTGCGACGTGGGGGTTGCACCTCCCGAGACATTTCTGGAAGCTATACCCCGCATTGTTGTCCCGCTGAAACTTTGGTTAGAATCTTGGTCATACACAACTCCGGTATTCAGGCTTGTTCTGATGGAATACCCACTTACAGCAATTCAACTAACCCTCTTGGCCACATAGGTTTGGTCTGCACAAAAATTTAGCATTCCAAGATGACATGAACAAAGTGCAGACTATGTAACTTTTATAACAACTCACCGAAGTATATAGACCCCATAATACTTATACCGGGGTCTTTCCATTTCTCGATTATAAGCAGAATTAGTATGTCTTTACAAATGTCGAAGAATTCTCTCTGCTTATCCTCTATAATTCATATCCTCAAGCTTCTCCAGTGGTAAACAGTGCGCCTGTTTTCCCCAAAAGCTAAGGGCAGAGTGAATGTCACCCCTCTTCGCGTTCAGTCGCGTCCGTGCCAAGCTAGTTCGCTCTAGCAGTACACGTCGAAATCGAGGCATAGCATAACATTTACAATTTCAGATGGTTCAAAATTGAATTGAAGTGATTCACGGTCTGGCATACCCAGCGCCTGATTCATAAATCGAATCTTCCTGTTTTATTTCTGTAGCCTTGCGTCACACTCAATCTCCACAAGAAACTTCAAGAAACACCGAACCATGCAGGTCCCGACGCGGTCGAAGAGCTTAAAGGAGCTGACTGAAGAGAAGATAGCTAAGTTAACAGCAGAAAAAAGAGGCAAAGAGGACTAAAGAACGAGCTGCGCACCATGAGGAAAGACATTGAGCCGAAGCAGAGCGGAAGGAAGCAAATTTAGCCGCGATTACGAAGCAGACGAATGCGGAGAGTGACCTTGCTGAGCACAGAACTAGCACACAGAGAGCGGGAGCACCTGCAACACAGAGCAGAATAGAGGAACAAATCTGCCTGAACCAAGAGGATACAGAAGTTGCGCGGCAGCTCCACGATGAAAATGCGAAGCTTGCAAAAGCTGACGTGCCAAATCGCAAGCTCATGGAGGGGGTCGGGATGATGAAGACTGTTTACAATTTCTCGGATCTGAAGGCAAAGGAGAGGAAAATACCAGGTGATTACAGTCCAGGGATAAACAATGCGTTATTGTGGAGTGTTATTGAAAAGGAGATGGATTGACTTTTTATTATAGATGACGAACTCTTTCTCCAGGCGAGTGTTTCCGAAATCCTTCCACTATCAAAGAAAGCAAAATCACCCGCGGATGTGCAGCGATCCAGCGCCATTTTGATAGACGATTCGAACTCAGAAGAACCGAGGACTTATGATACACCTAGAAGCGCATTTGCTCCACCCAAAAAGCCCCCCCCAGAAACGTCAAAGCCCTTTATACAAGCCAAGAAACGGCGGATCTTCGTGGATTGGCGCCCGAGTGGTACACGAATGTTGATATAAAGGGAAAATATGCTCGAAAGGACTTGGACGCGATTAAAGATGTCAAAGGTTTGATCAGGGATTGCTTTCAATATCAAGACAGCGATAGAGCCGAGAAATGCTTTACAGATTTACGAAATAAGCTTCACGATATGGAGTTTTACAACTTCCAATCCCTAGACGTGATAATCAAAAAGCCTAGAGTCCTTGAGGAGGGTTTGCCACGGATTTTCGGTAACTCGGGGAAGGATATTTTCCCGGCAGATATCTCGACGGATGCTGAAGAACTGTGGGTGCGCTGGATGATTGGTGACAGTGACCCGTTCTTGCTTCGTGGAATAGATGTCACTAAAGGCGTTTTGCAATCGGGCGGTAAGCGGACCGGGTTCAAGTTAGAAAAAGACTACTCAAACAAGAAATCGGCAAACATCGTTGGACACAATGACCTATTTAATGGTCAGTGGTGGCCACCAAGACTCTGTGCTCTGAGAGATGGTGCACATGGAGAGCATGAAGCCGGAATACATGGACAGGCAGGGTCAGGTGCATACTCCGTAGTTCTCGCAAAGGGGGGATATGCCGACAAAGACTTTGGTGATGTTTGTATCCTCCTACCCTTTTGTTCTTACTATTGCTAACAGTTATAGATGATCCAGTATCGTGGAACCAAGAGCGACACAACGACACCAACTAAAGGAACCCAAATATTGCAAGAAGCATTACGCAAACAACAGTAGACTCGAGTTCTCCGAGGTGTCAACAAGGAATCGAATTATACTCCCAAGGAAGGCATTCGGTATAACGGATTATATTTGATCACCGACAGTGAGATTCTGAACGCCAAAACGACGCTTTACTTTGAAGCGGATCGAAGGGCAACCGCCGATCAGATATCAAGGTGTTGAGGTGAGGCCAACTGAGAGGGAGTTGGCAGAACGAATGAAAATTTGAGGGTATCTTGCTTGAAAGCTGAAGCAGACCCTGATGTTCTTATGTGTTATGAGTACTATATGATACCCTGTAGTCAGCGCTCATTGGTAGAAGGGAAATCTGTACTTCGTTTTGGCATAGATACTATTTGTCTTTGTGGCAATGCTTTTCCTTGTGGGTGTGACTCAAATGGATTCCTCAAGTATGTCTCTTTCCGTTTGTCAGCTTCCTTCCTTGTGCCATTGCCTGTAGCTCTCTTCTTCCAAAATGCAAGCGCTTCTGCTTGTGTGAATACATCTCATTTTAATTGAATCACCTCACAGGGGTGTCAAAACCAATGTTTGAATCTGGCCGTTTTGAGCAAGCTAGAAAATATAAAATCGCAAGCACCACTACCCTCTGTTGCATTTCCCAAGAACTACTCTTTTGAACCCGAGTATCCAATAAGTCATTCAGTCAGTCCTCAGCTGAGGATATACTTCTAGTTGACTGGCTGGCCTAATATCTCCAGCTTATCAACTCGAAATCTATTATATATTTTTTTCAAAGTAGTTAGATTACATATTATTAGCTATTGAGGCTTACAAATAAAGGTTCTGATACTGAAAGGCAATTAAGCCAAACCTTTTCTTGTTTGCTAGTGCGTAAGGTTAGGCGATGGCAATCTTGTGCAGTTGAAGAGGGTTTGATAATTGAGCGTGAGTTTGAAGTGTGAATTTACGGCGATCTCAAGAATCTCGTTCCAGTTATCTCGGGAATTGGTAGGGATGAATTGTCCTTTCATATTGTTGAGAAGGCAGGTCCCGAGGCTCTTGTAGGCTCCCAATAGCGACCCATTACATATATCTACTGATTTTGAAAACCAAGTCAAATATCTGCTCTATTTTAGCTGCACTCTTTCAAGTATTTATTTATGGGTACTTCACGAACCGAAGACAGTTCCGTTGAATGTATGCACATTAATGCGAATATTGCTGGTCTTAAACCGGAGTCTTTTCAGATAGCCAATGGCTGGTAGTTGGTTCCCAGAGCCCGTAATTTTTGAACTCAATAGAATTTGAAAGCTATGCCTCTCAAACCAAACGGAGATCGGTGCAGAAAATGAGGGAAGCGGCAGCAAATCAACAAATTTTGATGCCGTTAGATACCCGCACTACGATACTTGGAAGTATTTTGACTCTTGAACTTTCAAGTTGATAATTTCTAAACCATCAGTCTACTAACCGACCAATCGGGCTCTTTGTCGTGCCTCCTCTTGGGTTTGAAATTCAGGATTGTTCCATACATCCCAATCCCATCTGCTCCACATTTCATGCTTTCCTCTTCCGCTGCTGTCATAACCAATGCCCATAATCATTTCTTCCAACTCGCGCTCTTTTCGAACTCTTATATCTTCATATTTTGTATCAATTCTGGAGCCGAGATTTACAAAGAGATCTTTTAGGCCTTTCAGTTGAGCCAGCGGCTCCAAAAACCATTGGCAGATATCGGCTACTAATTTATCAGAGCGATCAAATAAGCCGTGATGGGGAAGCGGGATGAAACATATGTTCAGTGTGAGTCTGGACACGTCGATCTCTCGGGTGATAATGTCGATGGCTTTTAGCCAAGAATTATGTGCTTTTCCCTCCCGCCTGAGAAAGTTTCTAGGATATAGAGGGAAGACGATCTCGAGGGACCTGAGATGGTGGATTGCGTCTTCTGGAATCATGAGAAGAAATAGTAGAATTTCTAACTCATCGGGAGTTCTTGAGTCGAATATTCGAGAACCAAAGTGTGGACCGATGACGAAGTGATTTTTTGAGTAAAACACTTCTTGAGCTTCTAGTCTCATTCGATGAGAGACATGGAAGATTGAGAAAGGCTTTTGGTAACATTGGCATCTAGAAGAGGCTGCTCCATGCTCAACAGAGCAGACACATATATCCCGGGTTAGGCCACATTTGCTGTCGTGTTTCGGCAGAAACATATTGCACTCAGAGCGCCATTGTATCTCCATAGGGCAAATAAGACTAGTCTGCTCCAATATCAGCAGCCGGAGTTCCTTGGGAAGAGAGTCGTAATGTCGAAATGTTGGAAGGCTGCTACCTCTGTTGATTCTGCCCATCACTTGCAGTCGCGTTGTTTGTGCTAGAATTTGTAGCGCCCTAGTTGGTCTCTTGGATATACGTATAGAAAGGTCGTTCAAGACAGGTAGTTGGTGAAGCGGCTTTACTATCTCTTGTGCAGTCTCCAAGTCTTCAACATCGCAAATGAACTCCAGTCGAAGAGATGAATTTACCGATGTTGACATGCGGTTGGCCAATCTTTTCCATTCATTGATGACCTCGACGTTTTGAGCGTTTCTGTTACTTAATGGTGGCGCATCTGGCTCAGTTTCTCCTACCAGGAAAAGTTTTCCTGAGCATCCGCCCGCGACGTCGGACGTGCACATATTCAAATGGATGCCGAGAGAGGTCATAGCTCCGAGAGCTTCGGCTCGCAGATAATCTGCCGGCCGGAGGCCCCATGCGAGTGCTCGACTGATGGCAAAATCATTTTCGGAATAGATAATGAAGAAAACCTCTTTTGAAACGGCCCGTGATACACGCAGCAAGCTTGACGTCATGAGTGTCATCTTATCGCCAAAGAATTCATCGTTTCCATCAAAGCGTCCATGATAGAATCTCGAAATGGGGAAGCTGAACGCTGAAAAGCGTAAACAAGGATTAGAACAGCTCAGATTAATCCGGTAGTTAGTTGGAAGACCGGCCTCGATGTAAATCCGCCGCCGAATGGGGTGAGGAAGATCGAGGAAAGATTTCTTGGTAGGGGGCAGCATGGTCGTAGCCTGTTTAGAACCCATGAAGGTTCTGGGGCTGTTTGATTGATCAAATATTATTTCAGGTGTTAGTGATTTCGAGCCAGCTTGTATTATGTGCCGTCTTGCCAGATATTTGCAGGAGATGTCGTCTTGAATCTAAGCGAAGGTAGATGCCATTTCAGGGGTAGCCGGCACGTGATGAGAACTATTTTGGGAACGTTGCGGAAGGATGAAGATTTCGGGAGATACATCTCGGGAGGTACCCAGAAGGAAGAAGGATTCTCAGGTGTTTTTTCTTCTTCAAAAGAAGACATTAATATATATCCTTGGACTTGAAAAGATTTTCTTGAGTTTACTCTCCTATCCTGCCCCTTGCAAAGCAATTACAGTTCATTCATGCAATGACTTGTGGAGAACTTTCAAATTCCATTAGAACCCAGAAAGACTGTCAGCAAGTACTCTCCATCGGAATCGGTTTCATATGCCGATTCCAGGACTGTATCCCGGCACTTAAGCCCCCGGGATGCTTCATCCTCCACCCTCCTTCCCAGTTGGATGACACCCGCGCCTCAGTAGTGTCAGCATGCCGGTAAATTGCCCATCTCCGAAAAACAATCATCTTCTCGAATATTCTTTTTTCTCACGCATTCGGAAAATAACAGCCTCTGGACGTCTAACAGCTAATTATCAAATAGTAATCGAACTGGGTTTGAATTCAGGAAGAACTCTTCTCTTTCCTCACTCGTGGTTGCGATATCCAGACTCAAGTCACACAACAGGATCATCTCCGACCCGATTGCGAGCTTGCAAATCCCCAAGACTCATTGCAAAGAGGCAAAGCACTGCATTAAACTTGCGTCCGACCCGAAATCGAAAATACAATCTCATTTCCATCGATTCAGCTGCATAATTTTGGCCGTGCTTCTTTTCATTTTGCCCTACCGCCTTCGAGGCACGATACGGAGTCCAACCTGGAAGAATTTTCCCGATTTTACATGGACTTTTGCTTGGAGAAAACCAGCAAGCTTTCAACATATGAAAATATTTAATCTAAATAACGAAAACCAATGAAAAATTCGTGTCCTTGGTGCTCTAAACAAGAAGTAGGGCCTCCATTCAGATTACATTACATTGAGCTTGCTGACACGTGATAGTAGCGATTTATCAAGATCAAGAACTCTCCAACTTTGAATTTTTAATTGATATTTTAGCTCTATTTTAAATAAAAAGTACAAGTCGGCGTTTGCCTTTTTGATTTGGGAGTTTAATGAAATGTATGAACCAAATCCAATACCCAAGATGTCCGCGAATATAGACTTCACTCCGTAAGTGCCAATTCTGACCGTTGAAGTCTATCCAATTAATTTTAATAGAGACTGGGACCTGTATTCGACTGGATATTCTGACACTACCCTTCGGAGTACCACGGGAACTGGAGTCCCAGCTCGCTCTTCAACAACTTCCACCAGCTCTTCTAGCGCTGCCAACTCAGACGCGACGACATTCATAGGAGAAATGTCGTCCCTAAGCCCAACCTCTTCTCAAGGCTCCGCAGGTAAAGACATCGAACAAGGACCGTATGAGATCGACAGCACTCCAAGCTTATCACGGCCGCGTCGGCGTCCAACTGGGAAACCACCTCGATCCGCTCCAGTGATCACCCATACAGCAGCACGAAAACGTGCTATTGGCACTACAGAGTACATTGTCTACTCCTCAGATGGACGAAATCCAAAAGTCACAGCTGCCTTCGAAAAAATTATGTATGATGACTGGAAAATAGACCCCAGTACTGTCTGGACTCTCAAATCGAAGTGGGACTCAAAAGTTTTATACTGGACAGTATGTCTTACTAAAGACCAAGTCACTGAGCTCGCCAAGATCCCTTCAGTAAGTAGCAGCCTCGTAACCCAGAGCGCTCTTATCTCCTCACTAACACCATTTCCAAGGTCGGAAGCTGGTGCCCCGCCGACAAAAATCCCATCTACGAGCCCGGCAATCAAAACCATATGCTTCCCCTAGACGAGCAATACGACAAAGAAATCTGCGCCACAAAATGGCTCCCCAAACCCAAAGCACCTGCACCCTCCTCCCGTCGTTTCTCCCGCCTTCCCACCCCACGCAACCCTCCTCCCAGATTCTCCTCCCCGCCTCCGAGGACGAAAATCCATGCTCCTCAAACGCCGTATGACTGAAGTCCGCGACAAACTCACCCTTCGACCCAAGACTTCATCCCGCCACTCCCCTACTCTCCTCGGTCTTCCCGTCCACCTCCGCAAACGAATCCTCCAATTCGCATTCATCGCCTCGTGTGCCGGCACACTCGCACTAACCAGTGATCCACTCAGCATCAAAGCTCTCTTCCTCCCCAATTTCCCCTCCGACGAACCTGGTTTCGCGAAGCTTCTCGTAGTGCCTGATCCGAATGTTTATGGTTGTTGGGGAAAAGAACCTATGAGTAGATTACTTCGCCTGAATAGACAATTACATATTGAAGCTGAAGACGTGCTATATCGAGGAGATTTCAACTTCGAGTTCTCCCCCAGCATAATCAGTAAACACGCGCAATTCTGGCTAGACACCATCCGCGAGAAGCAAAAACAAAACATCAAAAACATCAAAGTGAACGTGCTTCTCGACCTAGAGAAACTCTCCACAGCGAAGGAGATGGAGATTTGGGTCAAGCGGCATTCTTGGGGGTTGTTAAGAGAGGAGATGGTAGGGATTGAGAGGGTGGAGGTCAGTATTGGGTTTGCGAGTTGTGTGTGTGGGTTTCGGAAGGGGTGGGAGGTGGCTAT
>JAAMPI010000211.1:0-51659 GCA_013054445.1 Cudoniella acicularis
AACTTTCATAGCAATCTTATATCATACTTTGATTATCCTTGCTTGTAACTGTTACAGCTCTGCAAAGGCACTAGGGCCCTGACGTCACGTGGGGACGTATTTGCAAGGAGGTGCTATATTACGAAGAAACTAAGCTAAGGAGAGAAGAAGAGAGGTGGCCCCGAAGGGGCCTTATATACAGGAGGTGAGTTCTGCTAAGCGAGGACACGTGATAAGGGGCCAGGGAGACGCGTCGCAGGCAAGGAGGGACGCGTCAGGTAAGGGGGACGCGTCAGACCAGGTCTGTGACACTAAGAGTATGAGTTGAGCACGCAGCTCTATAGAGGAAAACTATATAGCTATATAGGTTGTGTTTGTAGTAGTTCACGTGTTCACTAGTTCACTCCCTTGGGCAGCGAACTATGGAACAAGTGAACCGGGGTCACCTGATTAGTCACCTGTCCTGGGGTCGTGACACTGCCCTCACATCTGCGATCAAACAGCCAATCCATGCCTCTTCCTCATATGATCCAACAACTTGTCACGACGGTAAAAAACCCTCTGTTCTCTTCGGATACACCCATTGACGGTACAGGGGTGAGCTGGAGCACCATGAGTTCGGTGATGGCGGCGAAGATCGCCGATGCGCGCAAAATCTGCGCCACAATTGGGTTGAGTGCATCTGAATCGATTGTTGGTGCTGCTGACTAGAAGAGTGGTGGTCGATTGAGTCGCGGCAGACACATGTGGAGGGACCGATGGAGAAGAGGTCAAGTCAGGTGCAATTAAACCAGTGTCGAGCTGGTCATTCGAAAATGAGGGCACAGAGGCGGGCGCGTTGTCAAAGGAGAATGATGCCTCCATGCTGCCAGTCATGGCGTCTTGATCTCGAAGCTCATGGTTGCTAAACATGAATGGGAACTCGGCATCATTGAGAAAGTTTTCGAATAGGGTATTGTCCGCCCAGCCTCCATTGTCTTGAGCAAGGTCTTGGGAAAGGTTGTCTGTCTCTTGAAAAATCCGAACAGAAGTCTTTGGGTCGATGATCGGGATAGTGTTTTGACCTTGAGCCCTCTCGGTAAGTGAAGAATCTCTTGTGGAGAGCCCAATAGCCAAATCTGCTTGACCTCTATTGGTTATGGTGCAGTTCGAGGCGATGAACAGTGGTTGAGCTGTGACCTGATCATGAACACATCTGGGAATTGGCGAGCCATCAATTCTTGCGCTGTGTCCTTGGTGTTTGACTTCGAGTTGCTGCAAATGATAGACGACAGTGCTTATAGGTACATGGAAACTGCAGGTATTGCCGATATTCTCGTAAGAGTAGAGGAGCACAAGAGGTCGGCAGGCCTGATTCGGGTTTAGCGTGTCGCTGTATGGTCTCGCTAATGCCAATAACGCCTCCAAACAAATATGCCTACTAGAGGCACTTTCCTGAGGCCACTTTCGGGCGTCAGAGTCAGCGCTTGATTGGTCGCTCATCCTGATTTGGACACGTGCTGAGAGGGCGTGTAGAGGTGGGGCGAAGGGCGAAGGGCGAAGCGATGATAGGCGGTCAGCGGCCGGGCGGGAAAGGTGGGGCAGCCTTAAGCTTGAACTGGCAGCGAAATAAAAGTTAAAGAAGAAAAAGTTATAGATTCTTAGGACACTGACCTGACCTGGGTTGGACAGGCAACGGTGTCAGTTAATCGTTTGGTTAACACATCTCACCCGATTATATAATTGGGTAAGGGCATATAATACGTTACTAGCTAGTAAATACGTCACTTTTTATTAAAAACTTTACTTTTTGTTACTTTAAACCTATTTTACTATCTACTGTAATACCTCTTAAAGTCAATCATAAGGTATAATTGTTTGTCTGTCTGTCTTTATTATTCCGTCTTTTCGTTTCCGTGGATGTTGCCCCAATATCTATCTGGGCAGGGGGCAACATCCATGAGCACGGGCCACAAAACGAGACCGATTTGGATGTTGCCCCTTAATTCCTGAGAATCACGCGTCGCGGACGACTTTGTATGACGATTTTAATAGCGCATTGGCAGCGCTTTCATCTCGTCTAAAATTTGTCCGAATCGGAGCGGTTGTTCTAAAGTTAGGAAAGGCAATCACCAAGATCGTGGAAGCTGGAGCGGCCTCGATGCCTGAATGAAGGTTCGAGGAACTTCGTTTGCAATTTATCGCTGCGGTTTCCAGATTAGTTCCCGACTGGACCACTGCCACGCCACAGGTTTTCTCAGCACCTGTGGGATCTAAACCGAATGAGGCTTAAGTCCATGCAAGTCCACAGATCCCTTAGCGGGCTAAATATAGACTGCCATCTGGACCGCTGACAACCTACAACAAGAGATCCTACCTCCTGTCTTTTACAGTGCTCCATCAGCTTCAAGTCTTTTTTGATGCTCTACCTACCTCTACACCTAATTCAATATGACCACCCTTCGCAAAGCCTGCCGCAACTGCACCGCCTCCAAACGGAAATGTGTTGTCCAATTGCCAAAATGCACCCGCTGCGCTCAGAAGGGTCTTGAGTGTATTTACGATCTTGAACACCTGAACGCACCAACTGGACAGCCCGAGAAATTACCTAAATTTTCGTTTAACTCATCAAATTGCGATTCCCCTGGGTACTGCGTCATGAAGACCCTCAAATTCCGCGCTTCCGACATCGATCCAGCGATTTGTAGGCCTGGACATGAAGATGCTTTGGAGATCATTCGCTTGGGTTATCAATCAGTCCCAGACCTTGTCAGGGCGGGAAAGCCTGCAGTGTTTGTGCATCCGAAGTTACAACTGCATAGCAACTACAACCACTTTGCCGCCTGGGAGACAGGGAAAGGTGGTGTGAGCAATGAAAGCTTTAAGCGCCTAATTCAAATCAATGTGAAGACAGTGCCCGTCAAAGAAGCCCTTACAGCCCTTCAAGCCCTTCTCGTTTACCTTGCAACATCCCTCTCCTCCTCGGGCCAAGCCGAACAGATAAATGCAGACAAATTTCTCAACGTCCTATCTGAATGGACTCAAGCTTTATTAGCATCTGCCCAGACCAGAATGCCTCGAAATCAGTCTCCATGGCAGGAATGGCTATTTGGAGAAAGCGTTCGGCGGACCATTCTCATGTCATACACACTCTCTTTAGCTCTATCCGGATTTAAGTACGGGTATTGCTCCAATTGGTTGTTCGTGGAGTCCCTTCCATTTGACAAGCGCGTAGGCCTGTGGATGGCGGAGTCCCCACAGGCTTGGATTGCAGCAGCCCGAGCTAGAACTGGTGAGGAAGTAGGGGAGCGGCTTAACTCCTTTCACGAATTCGCGGAAAATCTTGATGGGTCAGACCATAATTTCTGTGGAGATATGTTTCTGGCTTTGCTCGCATTTGGTCATAATGGGGGTAAAATAAATCACGCGCTTAGACCTAGTGGGAACTAGGCTGAATTGGACCTCGATGGTATCAAAACTCATCCGATTAGTCGAACAGATACAACACGGAATGCGATATTCGTCCGTCGCATTCAAGAAACTGTGTTATAAATTGAGCCAGCACTCACTCACAAACTCTCATATCATCACTTCCATCAAACTTCTTTTTACAAACCACCACCATGTCCTCGAAAAAGCCTCTTCTTGTCGTTCTTGGTGCCACAGGCACCCAAGGAGGGTCAGTGCTGTCATACTTTCTCTCACTGTCGCCTTCTCCATACGCACTTCGTGGCGTCACTCGAGACCCGTCATCGCCCAAATCCGTTTCCCTAGCCTCACTCGGAATTGAGGTGGTAGCGGGCGACTTTGATAATCCTTCCTCACTCGACGCTGCTTTCAAGGGTGCATCTGTCATCTTCAGCGTCACTGATTTCTGGCAACCTTTCGCCAATCCCTCGCAGCGTGAGAGAGCTTCTGCATCTGGTCAGAGCATCGGAGTTGTCAGCAGGGAAAATGAAGCCCAGCAGAACAGAAACATTATCGACGCTGCCGCCAAAGTTAACACGCTTGAAAGATTTGTTTTCTCCAGCTTACCCAACACGAACAAGTTGAGTGGGGGAAAGTACACTCATGTCTACCACTTTGATGGGAAAGCGATGGCTGAGGAGTATGGCAGATCAGCCTATCCAAAGCTTTGGGAGAAGACAAGTGTGCTCTATGCGGGATACTATCTGGAAAATTACTTTGGACCAACGGGTGCTTTATTTCGACCTAAATTGGTATGTCTTTAAAACGTCTAGTTACACGACTTCACTTCCTTTCCTTTACCTCTCCAAAGTTATGCTAGATCTTCGTACTGATTGGTTATCAGAACAATGGCAAAGACACTCTCATCTTGTCTGTCGCAGAACCTCTGGCCACGACGCCTTTGCCCATGTACTCTGCCGTCGCCGATACTGGTGCCCTCGTACAAGCCTTACTTCGCGCTGCACCAGGCAAGAAACTCATTGGCGTCAATGAGTGGCTCAATTTACGAGACTTTGCCAAGCTTTTGGCTCAGGTGTTAGGGAAGAGTATCGAGTTTGTTGACCGCAACCCAAGCTTTGATATGGGAGACCCTGATCTTGAAAAGGATCATGCGGATATGATAGGATTTTGTGTTGAGTTTGGATATGATGGAGGGAAGGTTGATAAGGGCATTGTGCAGCCGGCTGATCTAGGAGTGCCGGTGCAGCTGGGGTCTGTGAAAGAGTGGTGTGGGAAGCAGGATTGGGAGAAAGTGTTGCAAGTTGATTAATGGCAGCCGTGTCTTCCTTCTTAAAAGAATGGGTAGACAGAGTAGTTTGCTAGCTGTAAGTGAGAAACCCATATATGATTGAAGACGTTTCATGCAGAGCCCTTTCAAATTTCTCCTTAACAATTATGCTGAGTTCTTCAATTCCTTACTCGCGAAACTGCCTATCACTAGAGGTATAGTTTTGACCCTTAATATGCGTTCATTGGCACATTGCTCACAATTTAAAAGATTACAGAAACCCGCTCTGCCCAAGACTGCTAATTTTCTGACGAAGAAACTGCTGCTTGTGTAGAAGAGGCTCACATTCTTGGACGTCGACTCTGTGCACATGCAACGGCCCGAGATTCTGTCAAAATGCTTGTTAGGCATGGCGTCGACGTCATTTATCATGCCTCATATATTGATGACGAGGGGATGGACATACTGGAGAAGAAGAAAACTAAGCACGTAGTAGCACCTGGAATCAATTGATTTATTGCAACTCATAAGCACTATTCCAGTTTACTTCTCCACCATCTCAGTCTCACGAAAAACCAGAACAAGTTGGATATCACAAAGAACTCGATGCAGCTATCCGAGGTCTACGAGAAATGCGCAAGAGGGATATCATAGTACTTCCAGGTGGAGATTATGGGTTTGCGTGGACACCTCATGGAATTTATGCGCGCGATCTCGAGCATTTTGTCAAACTCGGTTTCACTCCCATGGAATCCATCATTGCTGCTACCGCGGGAGTTGCGAAACTTTTTATGCAAGAGAATGAATTGGGGAAGATTCAAGAAGAATACTTTGGAGATTGTATTCTAGTTGACGGCGATCCGCTGGAGGATATCAAGGTGTTGCAGGATCACGAAAAGTTGAATGTGGTTGTGATCAATAGACGAGTCCATAAAGCGGGAAAAAAAGGAATATGTTGCGCCTCCATTGGCTGGGCAGGATTCGAACGCTCTGTAATCGTTCCTGATTTCCCCGAGGTGAAGAAGGATATGCAGAAAATTTATTGAGTGGGGAGGTAAAAAAGTGATTTCAAATCGTTCACTCAAGTAGAATTTCAAGACTGCCGTGGATTGATGCCAGAGGAACCAGGAACGTACCACTAGCACGGCGTAGAAATGCACCTCGGCATGATCCTTTAGGAACTTTGGTGATCAGTTTCCGGGATTCCGCAGAATATGACACCTGCATCAACTTCTAGCCTATCGTCTCTTCAAAGCTAGCAGTGCCGTAGGAGTCGATAGGACTGTGCCGTTCAAGTACAGAAACTCAAGCACCGAGGCCCCTCATTGACATTCGTCTCGTCTCAAAGAGTTCAAACTCCCGAAAACCGATTTACTTGAAAAGGAAGAGGGGCGCGAAGATAACTGTATTGGACTTTTCTAGAGTGTCATCGGATACTAATTCGGAAGCTGCCGAAGTGGTTGCAACCCTTACGTAGGGTTCAGATGTCACACAGAGGTGTACGACATGAATCGCAGCACCGACCGCACCTGTATCCTAGAAATTTTGTGCCTCCGAGGTGGCTGCCACGAGTTCGGTCGTCAACGGGTGTAACCATAATTTCATAAAGCCGCCTTGGATTTCATGATTTTCATCCCACGATCCCTTCCCTCGGTGCATTTCGCTTCTTTTGGCCACTGTCGAATATCTTGTGGCTTTTGGGAAATGGCAACCAGTCTGGATATGATTCGCCACCTCGAATTTTACTACTCTCTTTTGGCCACACCTTCCACCTTTTCAACTCTGACTTAATCATCGATTTCGAATCAAGATTGCTCAAACATACCCAAACCAACATCTGTAACACACGGACCCCTTCCCCTGCTACCAATGAAATATTTCCCACGTCAAGTGGAACAACCGCGGGCGTAACACAAAGGGAAACTCGCAACCCTTGCAGTTACTATGCATCCTATGGCACGCTGCATACAGGGGAGCTTCGGGGCACGGCATCCTGCTCTACTGAAGGAAGGGTTGTCTTAAGTGCCTTATCAACCCTTCCTCTCAAGGCCTTGTTGCTTCCTTAAAAATGTTCTACGTATATTTCAAACGCTAATTAATTGTGAATTGCTTCAATGGCAGGCAATTCGTACACAATCTCCCAAGTCGCAGGGGTACCCGCCGCTCTATTGGCACTTTCATGGGCAACAGCCCTGACACGTTGTTGGGTCAAGAAGAAAATCCTGAATAGTTTTGGTATCGATGATTATCTGATTGTCGTCTCTATGGTTCGTATATCCCCGTTCTGAGCTCTGCCTTACGAAGGAGGAAACTCATTCGCGTTTAGATTTTTTTCACGGCTTTATGTTTATTGGTTTTCCACGCATCCGCTCATGGCTTCGGGAAACATGTCAATCAAGTTTCCACAACTGACCTTGCTATTTCTCTGAGGGTATGCTTGATCCCTTCTTCACTATGGCAGTGCTAACACTTCCTAGGATTGGATTATCTTCGAAATGATGCACGTCATAACCACTGCGGTTTTGAAGCTCAGCATTACTATTTTCCTACTCCGACTGACCTCTACAATGTCGCCACAACGATGGGTCCTTTATTCCACAGCCGGACTATATACTGTCGTCAGTATAATTTTACTCTTTGTTTTAGGCTTTCAATGCTATCCACTCGCATACTTCTGGGATCATTCTATCGAGGGAGGATATTGCCGACCACTGTCCTACGTTGGAAATGCCGCATACGTGAACACATCAATAAGTGCTGCAACGGACTTTGTCCTGGCTCTGACTCCTATTTGGCTGGTCTGGGACCTCAAGTTGGATATTCGAACCAAGTTATCTGTTGCTCTCTTGCTAGGAATGGGTAACTTGTAAGTTATTATCCTGCGGGTACCTTCAGCATCAAACTAACGAGAACTCCCAAGGTCTGCTGCGGTAAACTTTGTGCGCCTAGTGCACATCCCTGATCTTCTTAAATCCCAAGATATACTTTGTTAGTGCTGTGAAAATTCCACGGCATGTCTTCCCCACAGCTAACTTGTTAATAGTTGATTTGTATCCCTTCATGTTGTGGTCAACTGTGGAAGCCGGAGTTGGAATCTCCGCAGCCTCAATGGCAGCTTTCAAACCCCTACTTCGCAGTTGTATGCACGCTTTGGGAATATACACACAACCCTCGAGAAGCGGTCAATACGACTCAGAGGCGTTGCGAAACTCTCGACATTCTCGGAAGTATAACAAGATGACAAAACCGCTACCGCTCTCCTCTGGAAGTACATCACGAGATGTTCCTGTCCATGGGAGCTCCGGCGGCGATAGCACGTTCATACTTGGGGCTGATTCGTACGAGTTGAAAAAGACTTGACTTTAGTGCTCTCATCGTCGCTTGTTATGACACCTCTGGTACGTTCTGGAACTTAGGGCGAAGACACTCAGAAAACTTGTAAAAATGACTTGTAACTTAGTATTTCATAGAATAATGACAATGGCTAATGATAATGGCAACTTTGACCACAATAACCCAGTTAGTATTGAATATCAAAGACACTGCAACAGTGGCAATAGACTTGATAGGGAGTAGCAGTGTGAATTAGATATTGGGTCTAATATTTTATATTTGTGCCCATTCCTTTAGGCTAGTTGGAGAGACTGGCTCTGCGATAAGTAGAATAGGAGACGTAGGGTTTTGTAGGAGTCAGATCTGTCACTGTCTAGCAAAACAGACATAAAGTTAGCCAGGGCTGTGATATTATAAATCTATTTGAAAAGTGTTGTAGATCGGGTAATTGCCAAGGCAGCGACGTCTGGCACCGGTGAAGATATAACATTCAGTGAAATCGATAATTAAAGTGATAGATACAGAAGATGAAGTGGATGCTTCGGGGGTTATTTTGTGGACCCCGCACCAGCTGTCAGCACTAGTAATTGCGTTTTCACAGTAACATTCTCTTCTTTTTGATTCCTCCTATTCATACTGATAGCAAACTGCTAAATTGTCTATATAACTAGCTATTCGCTCCTATATTTCGAGCGACTTGATAAAGTCGGATTCGATATTCCTGCGCTATTCCTTGTTCTACAACAAAAAGGGGCATTAGCGAGGACCTCAAGAACACTTTAAAAAGAAGACCCAGTAACCTAGTCGGACGCAGAAAAGAGCATACTGAGACGACCATGACTTAGCAAAATTAATCGATTTTGGGTAAAGTAGGTCAGAATATCAATAAATATTTTTGGATTATTTTTTCTTTTTTTTATATACCCCTAATACTCTGCAAGGCACTGTACACGCAATGCTCACATCTTCACCACGGCCCTCTTCGGACTCTCCAACTCACAGTTTACGTCAGACCTAATCCCCACACAGGTCTCCACAACCACCACGCCCTCATTCCCGCCTTCCTCCATCTTCAACCTCCTCTCAAAATCCCCCTCTGCATTGCCCGTCTCAATATCACATCTATTCCTCAACGTACCAGTAAAGATAGGTTCTTCACTCCCATTCAGCGTCTTCTCCCACGCACTCCTTTCCCATGCGCTCTCCCCAGGAATACTATATGGACTATGCACCTTCTTCCTGCCCAGGCTGCCAAAGCTCACACCAGGGGAGAAGGTAAGGCGGTAACTCTTTCTTGCGGAGGATGCTGACTTGGAGGAGAAGGACGATGTGATGTGGTGGTAGAATCTTAGGACGAAGGGGTGGATGAGTGGGATGTTGGTTATGAGGATTGCGAGGAAGGATTCGCGGATTGACCATTGCCCGGCTCGAGCGGCGCCGATGGGTCCGGCCTAGAAGATTGTTAGAAGTTGAGTAGGAAACAAGATGGGAAGGGATAAGTACGGTAATGATAAAGAAGCAACAGAGGAAGGCGACGGTTGTGACAATCATGCCGCCACTGAACATGGCGTGTAGACCAAGTTTCATCCGTAGAGGGAGGCCCGATTTCCAGATCATCTGCGGTCACGTTTAGTTATTATCCCATCACACACCCGAAGGCGAAATCTTACCGGCAAGGGAATGAACATTAGATACAAGTCAGTGGTGACGTTGAGTATTATCATAGTATACAAATTCGGCATCGAGTGAGAAGGGTAGCAGACAGCTGCGAATTGCTATTAGTTTAGGCTCGAGACGATGCACGGGGGTGTTTGCGTACCTCCTGGATCGGGGTATATCTGCCATTTCTTCTGAAATGGATGGCATCCAAACAGTTCCACAAATATAAGTACTAAAAACGCAGCTGGCAATATAAAGAAGCCAGCTTGGACTCGAGCTCGCATGTGATCGACATTTTCCCTACAAGAAAGAAACATCATCAGCCCCATTCACCCCAGACAAATATATTTCGAGAGATGGAGACGGGGATACATACGTTAACCGTGTATAAAAGAACAGCATGCATATTTTCAACACCCAAAGAAGAGTCGAATATACAACCCAAACCAGAAGCTGGGTCTTCGATCCGCCAACCCTGTCCTTGTACGCCTGTGAATCCGGAAAATGTGATAAGGCTTCCCTCTCCTCTGGCGTCATTCCCGCATTCGTTAATCCATTTCCAAAAACGCCGACATAGTATGCGGCGACAGTATGGCCTGCATACAAGCACTAAAACCACAATTTAGTCAGAATATGTTATTTATAATTGAAGCAGGCAATGAGTACAACAAACTTACCCCAGCGAAAAGCATGAGATAGTCATCTACACGAAGGTTTCTGACCCCAAGCGTTACTAATCTCGACGTGAAGCGGAAGCCAATAACCGTTAAACCGACTCCAAGGAGGGTGAAAGCCTCAACATCGAAATTGGGATCCATGATCGCAGTGCTAGGCTTAGCCAGTGAAAGAGGTATTCGACATTCAATCTGATGCAGTAGCACGACTGAGAAAAGAACGGAACTCAGAGTTTCCGAGAGGCAGGACAGAGGCTCCCAAAATGAATCATGCTTGTCAAAAGAGCGGATGTCGTGTCTGCCGGTCGACTCTTTATTATGTAGCTACACACTCCACACACTACACGCAAAAGCAGAGGGAAAGCAATATAATTTGTTGGTGGGGTAGTATCTACTGCAGGTCATCCCGTCTAAAATTAGGGATTCTGAGCCATCAGACCAGTAAAGAAGTAGTATTCCTGCCGATCTTCAGTGGATCTGCCTTTTCCCCGTGAATGGTCGTGGCAGAGAGGATGGCATGCTGACTGACCGATTTCAAGCCGAAAAGGTGATGAGCATTCGTGGTCCCTCTGGCCGATTCGGGAACGTAGAACCGAAAGACAGACGACACCGCTTCTGTTTTTAAAACATGCAGGCTAATTAAGTTGAAGAAATCTGGATATGGTTGGGAATTTATTTCGAGCGACAGCTCATGCACGACAATAGGAGTGTGGTAAGAGGAACAAGAAAATCAGCGAATTAGGGGGCGCGAAGCGATTACATCCTTGCTCCCGCTTGTGCTGATTGCAGGTGATGCCACACACCAAAAATGATCTACCCCAATCAGAGGTCTTTGAGAGTTGGAAAGGTTGAAGATTTTATCTGATTCGTTCGGAAGGATAGAAATTGTGGTGCTTTGGTCAAATAGTTCGGGACCTGACTGCAGGAAATTATGTCGGTGTAGAAGTGCACTGTGTTCCACACCACTTGTCGTTGGTAGCTTATTATACTCGCCTCTCATGTGCTGGGCTGTCAATCGCCTGGTTACAGGTCTCAATAATCCTCTAGAGTTACTTTGAAAACTATCAATCTTGCCGCGGACAGTTGAACTGTATGAAAACGAAAGCAGCCTGAACCTTCCACTGAAGAAACACGACTCGATCGTTTGAGCATTCCCCACGAGAAAACTCCTCCACTGGACCTCCTATATGTGCTGCTTACATGGTGTACTGCCACTTTGCCACGCAGTGTTCGTAACGCCCACTCTGTCACCGGAACATGCACACCATAATTGATAAATCGGCAGTTTTAGCCGGTAGGGCTTAACGGTGAATCCTTCCCGCCAAAGGTCAGATGTCTCTGCCGATGCAATAATACAGTGACCCAACCTGCTGGATCGAAATCAAGTTTTACGAAGCAGCATTAATATAGAAATGAATCGTGATTCATTCTAGCAAGTGCCGCGCGAAGCATGACCCATAATGACAAAGGAGAGGGAGGCCGCAATTCAAAATATGAGTGGGTGGGCTAAAACCCATCTCGATGCCTAATTCAAGGGCAATGAATTACGTAGATGTGAAAGTTTGTGGCGACGAATATCTTCCGGAAAATTAAATTAAAATTTAGAAAGTGTGCGAAGAACACCACTGCTTCTATCAAAGGGAGAAAATCAAGGCTATATACGCGCTTGCGTGTGAAGTCCCTTCCTGATATTTTCCAACACCCTACTCGCTTATATTGCCCAAATAGGCCACAACCCTTTTATATAACAATATAACATCAACACCAAAAAAAAATTACCAAATCAGCAAAACTCCGCACCAGGGGGCCACCCTTGCGCTTAGAAAATCCCTGCCTTCCACCCCATCAACGGGAGAGATATATATGTCCACGCTACGTGGACGCGGCCCAGGTTTTTGAAGATCTGCTAGCAGATATTGGAAGCTTCTACGGCCGTGCCTGGCCTCTGCCTCTGTCTCTAACTACTGTTGATTGTGATTCAAAATTGCTTATTTTGCTTTATATATGAGTTTTCGAAGCGAGCGGGTCGGGGGCCGAGGGCTGATGGGAAGTCGGTTTTGAGGAAATGGGTCTTTGCCGTGAAGGAATGATATATAAGCAATCTATTTTATAGAAGTAATGTAATCCTCATAGTAATGTTCGCGCCTCTATGTAATGCCGATTTTCACTAGAAACAGAACGCAAACTTTTGCCACCCGCTAAAACGCCTCATGCGTACACAGTCAATAATGCAATAATCATGGCGCCATTACCAAAGCCAGTAATGCCATGCGGCAGTACAATCCGTATCTCATCTGCAATGCAAAGTCAGCAATGGGACAGGAAGGGAGGTTGGAACAAAATACCTGTCTGAAATACGCAGCCCTCTGGTCAAAGTCCACTTCCTCACTGATCTCGCGGTTCCTTGGCAAAGGATGCATCACGACCATGTGACTCTTCGCACTTCTTAACGTCTCGTTGCTAACAACAAAACTGCCCTTCAGTCGCTCATACTCTTCCAAATCCGCAAATCTCTCTTTCTGCACTCGCGTACAGTACAGAACATCACTCCTCGCGATAATTTCCGGGGTCAATTCCGTGGTTTCGATGAGGAGTTGACCAGGTTTTGATTTGATCAGATCTCGGATTTCAGCTGGGAGGGCCAGTTCAGCAGGGGATACGAGTTGGATGCTGACATCGTAGTGCTGAAGAAGCTTGATGAGAGAATGCACTGTTCTGCCATAACGCAGATCACCCGTGAATGTGATTGTTAAGCCGGTAACGGTTCCGAGCTCTTCCCGAATCGTAAAAAGATCAAGGAAAGCTTGCGTTGGATGTTCTTTGCTGCCATTGCCACCGTTGATGATGGGCACAGGTGAAAACTTTGCGGCAGTATCGGCGCTGTTTTCGTCTGGATGACGAAGTACGATAGCATCACCATAACAACCCAGAGTGCGAATGGTGTCAGCAAGAGATTCGCCTTTCTGGGTGCTAGAATGGGATGTTGTAATTGCAACGGTACGCCCCCCAAGTCTTTGCATAGCGGCATCGAAGGATGCGGAAGTACGAGTCGAGGGCTCGAAAAACATCGTGCAAAGGAGTCTGCCTTTTAAGATGGACAGGACACCTTCCCTTTGGACACCAAGACGCATCTCTTGTGCAACCGTAAACAACAAGTGAAGATCCTGGCGTGCGAATTGATTAACAGAAAGGATATTCTGGTTCTTGAACGGCGATTGGCCAAGCAACTGCTGAAGCGATGGAGAGATGGTTGGCTGTGGGAATAATGATGGCCCCATATCTTCAATGATAGCAGACCCTCTCTGTTCCCTGTGACTTGCTGATGCGCCATCGAGGAAACGAGAGCGGTTGAAAGGTCTCATAGCTGGTGCGCCAAGTAAAGATTGCCTGCGTCCATGTGAACTTTCTGGCCCCGGGCCAAGAGCTGGAGAACCTGGCATCGCTTTTGGTGCTGGAGAAGTAGGGGCAGCGAAATGAGAGTCGATCAGGTGTGAAGACATATCTTTGCCGTCGTGTCCATCGTAGCATGCTTCTCCATCAAGACAGGCTGTCTTGTTCTGGAAAATGACTCGCTGAACTGCACCATGCATGACTTTGCCCACAAAAGGAGACCAGACCGAAGATGACAAGATTGTATAGGGTCGATCGATCTCAATCTCAACCGAGGCTCCGACCTGATCATGAAGCTCAAATATATCTTTTGGATTGTCGTGGAGACGAGCTTTGACATCCTCTACAGTTAATCGACCATCAGCAACAGCTGAAAAGAGCAGTGGGATCGTATCCGCAATTCCAATTGCGGCATTGGGTTCTTTACCAACAGCATGTGCGAGATGGTAAGGAAGGGTTCCAATTGAAAATACATCGATTATATCCATGTTTTCCCAGAGTGCAGCTTGATCGCCGATGGTCGGCAACATTGTAGCCTCGGGGAAATCTGCCTGGGACAGAAACAAAGAGTATACGGAAACATCGCAGGTCACTTTCAATCCTTTCTCTTTGGCCAAAGATATCAATTTGATATCATCTTTGGTTGTTACACTGGTGACATGGATCTTCCTGCTATGAAGGGATGCAAGAAGTAGAATTGACGCCAGGTCTGTCATCTTTGCATCTGTGATGATGGGCTTGAAGCCAGGCCATGATTCGAAGTGCGCAGTGACGGCGGCGACCTTGCTAATGTTGTCCGAAAGGTGGTTGAATGGGATGAAAAGGGATCCAACTTCGCCAGTGACCAAACTGATTTGGTCAGCATTGGCGGAGGTTGCAGCAACAGAAAAGTTGTAGTCACAACTTGCGCCATGCTTGCTGTTGTGCTGCGCAGTCTTGAGTGCGACGCCATCGGTGACAGATCCATCTAGCCCAAGAGGCATGATTCTGATCATGGTAAAACCTGCAGCAATTGAAGCTCTGGTGACAGTCTGGAAATCGTGGCTGTTGCGAGTAGCGATGCCAGGGACGAAAGCAGCTACGTTGACCAAGCCGGGAAGCACAACAGTTCGATGACTTGTGTGCGCGTCAATACTGCTGATCTCAAGGTCGAAGTGCCTGGCAATAGCTTCAATCAAAATTTTGGCATTTTTAACGTTAGTGACCAGAGGGGTCTGGTAGTCAACAGCCATTCGTCTGGTTTGATATCCTTTGCTCATATAGTTGGCAGGTCGTCTGTACCTGTTGCTGGAAGGCAGATTGATGTAAAGATCAATCATGTTATTGGCAAGATGTTGTGTCAAAGAGTACTCAGACTTTTGGTCATCCTCATCCTTCCCAAGGATCTCCAAGTATTGCACGGGCACATCATGTTCCTGTAAGAAATCTGCAGTACCAGCTGTCGCGAAGAGTTTGTAACCCATCTTCTGCAGCTTGACAACCGATGGAAGCATTTCCTTCTTATCCTTGTAAGATCCGATCGACAAAAGGATATTGCGCTTAGGCAACTTGAAGCCAGTTGAAATCAACGCCTTGATGTAGGCTTCGTACTTGTTGACACCGAAAGATGCGACTTCACCTGTTGAGGCCATTTCAACGCCTAGAACAGGGTCGGCACCCGAGAGCCGGGAGAAACTGAACTGCGGTACTTTCACGCCAACGCAGTTATCTGGCAGTTGAACAGGCGGATACTCGACAAAGGGAACTCCCATAATGGCTTTGGTGGCCATCTCAATCAGATCAACTCCCATAACCTTTGACACGAATGGGAAGGAACGAGATGCTCGAACATTGCACTCAATAACTTTGATGTCATTATCCTTTGCGATGAATTGAATGTTGAAGGGCCCAGTGACGTTCAATGCATCACCGATCTTGCGAGTGGCTTCCTCGATCCTCTGGATTGTGGTGGGCTCAAGATCTTGGGGTGGTAATATCAGTGTTGCATCACCAGAATGGACACCGGCATTCTCAACGTGCTCGGAAATAAAGTGGCCAACCATAGTGCCGTCTTTGGCGACTGCGTCCATCTCAATTTCTTTCGCATTCTCGATGTACTTGGTGATAACGACAGGATGTTCACGCGAAACCTCAGCAGCTTGCTGAAGATATGCTTCGAGATCGGCTTCCGAGTAAACTGTATTCATCGCAGCGCCAGAAAGAACGTATGAAGGTCGAACTAGAACAGGATACGACACTTTATTGCAGAACTCCTTGGCTTCCTCAAAGCTCGTCAACTCCTTCCAGGTAGGTTGATCCACGCCAATACGATCCAGCATACGAGAAAATTTATAGCGATTTTCGGCAGTGTCAATCATTTCGGGAGATGTACCGAGGACCTTGACATTCAAGCGATGAAGGGGAAGTGCGATATTGTTCGGTGTCTGGCCGCCCATAGCAATAAGAACTCCACTTGAGGACTCGAGCTGGTAGATGTCGAGAATTGTCTCGAGATTGATATTCTCAAAGTACAATCTATCGGCTTCATCGTAATCTGTGCTGACAGTTTCCGGGTTGTAGTTAACCATGACAGTTTTGAAACCAGAATCACGAAGCGTTCTTATGGCTCGGACAGAGCACCAGTCGAACTCGACAGAAGATCCAATACGGTAAACACCAGAGCCAAGAACCATGACTCCATGGTCATTGAAAGTAATGTCATTCTCGGAACCATTGTATGTCATGTAAAGGTAGTTCGTGAAGGCTGGGAATTCGGCCGCAACGGTATCGATTTGTTTCACGACGGGAATGATCTTGGCCTCAATTCTCATCCGTCTCACAGCCAATTCGTTCGAACCCCAGAACTTGGCTAATTGTCGATCGCAAAATCCAAGCTGCTTTGCTTGACGGAGAAGATTCGTGGAAATGGTGCTTGCATTGTATGTGGCCATCAATTTGCTGAAATCGCTGAGGCCCTTGAGCCTGCTCAAAAACCATTTATCAATTTTGGTCATTTCCCAAATTTTGTTAACCGAGTATCCAGAGTGCATAGCGTTTGCGATGGCGAAAAGACGTTGATCTGATGGCGTTTGAAGTTCGTCATCGATCGACATCAGAGCCTTGGTGTCATTGAAACCGAGATTGTGGAAATCGATAGCTCGAATTGCTTTCTGGATTGCTTCCTCGAAAGTCCTACCAATACTCATCACCTCACCAACACTCTTCATCGATGACCCAAGCTGAGTAGAAACGCGAGTGAACTTCTTAAGATCCCATCTCGGCATCTTCACCACAACGTAGTCCAACGAAGGCTCAAAGCAAGCGCATGTGACCTTGGTGACAGAGTTGGAAATCTTGTTTAGGGGAATTCCCAAACCCAGCTTGGCTGCGATGAAGGCTAAAGGATATCCGGTCGCCTTTGATGCGAGAGCAGAAGATCTAGATAATCTTGCGTTCACCTCGATGATGCAGTATTCCCTAGAAAATGGATTCAAGGCGTACTGAATGTTGCATTCTCCAACAACGCCCAGATGCCGAATAACGTTGACAGCTGTGGTTCGCAGCATATTGTAATCTTCGTCAGACAATGTTTGCGAAGGAGCGACAACAATTGAGTCACCAGTGTGGATTCCAAGAGGATCAAAATTCTCCATGTTGCAGACAGTGATACAGTTGTCTCCGGCATCTCGGACAACTTCGTACTCAATCTCTTTCCATCCTTTCATACTCCGCTCGATCAAAACTTGAGGACTAGCGGCGAATGCCTTGTTGCAAAGCTCAAGCAACTCCCGTTCATTGTCAGCAAAGCCGCTGCCAAGTCCACCGAGAGCATATGCAGCACGGACAATAACTGGGAAACCAATATCCTTGACAACTCGCATTGCTTCCTCAACGGTGCTTGCCGAAGCTGATTTGGCACATTTCTCCCCAATGGATTCCATGCTTCGAGCAAAAAGCTCTCGGTCCTCGGTGGTAATGATTGTATTAATTGGCGTACCGAGGACTTTGACACCAAGCTCCTCGAATTCATCCTTCAATTGGATACCAACTTGCAATGCAGTCTGGCCTCCAAACGTGACGTATATTGCGTCTGGTCTCTCCCGAATGATGACTTTTCGGACGAAATCCGCAGTGACAGGGAGGAAGTAGACCTTGTCAGCCAATCCCTTGGATGTCTGAATAGTTGCAATATTGGGATTGATCAACACGGTGTAGATTCCCTCTTCCTTGAGTGCTTTGATAGCCTGGCTTCCAGAATAATCAAATTCTCCTGCTTGGCCGATGCTGAGGCCACCACTACCAAGAACAAGAACCTTCTTGACATTAACTCTAGGATGCAATCTGTCGTTCTCGGCCGCCTCACCACCTGGGAAGTGGACAGGGACCGACAACAGATTTCTGTCTGCGGCTGTGCCCACGATTGTATCTATAAAGACATCGAAAAGAAATTCAGTATCCCGAGGACCTGGAGTGCTTTCGGGATGGAATTGAACACTGAAGTATGGTCGCTTGATGTGGCGAATACCCTCGTTGCTGCCATCATTGGCATTAACAAAAAGCTCCGTCCAGTAATTGGACAGAGTGCTGGCATCGACAGCGAAACCGTGATTTTGAGAAGTAATGTGACATTTTCCAGTCAACATATTCGTACACGGAATGTTGTGTCCGCGGTTACCAAACTTCATCTTCAGGGTACTTGCACCAGAGGCTCTTGCCAAAAGTTGGTGCCCCAAGCAAATGCCAAATATTGGTGTTCGGTTTTCTTCCATGGCGGTTGCAATGTGTTTGACAGTTTTCTCCATCATGGCCGGGTCACCAGGACCGTTTGAGATAAAAAGGCCATCGTAGTCTTTGCCGGCAAGGGCTGGGAAGTCGTAATCCCAAGGGCAGATCAATACCTCGACTCCACGCTTGAGGAGACATCTCAACTGATTGTATTTCAAACCAACATCCAGACACAGAACACGCAATGGCCTACCAGACGGATGTCGAAGAGCAGTCGACGGGCTTGGGGTATAGAGTTTCGGCACTCGAATCGATACTACGTTTCGATGTCAGCCCAACGTTGCGGGCTGCTAACTAGCAGAAACTCACCATCTGCTACGAGATTCTTCGCATTAGGATTTATCCAATCGATCGTCTCAAAGGCTGATCTCCAATTCTTGGAGGACGTTATGGCAGACGTGCCGTTCGAAAGTTCGTTTGTGTTGCCATTGGTAAGACTCTGCTTTTGCACCAGCATACGGCCAAGCATGCTACCCTCCTCTCGAATTCGCTTTGTCAAAGCGCGAGTGTCCACTCCATATATAGCTGGTATGCCCTGCTCCTTGAGCCATGTCCCCAGAGATGATGTCGCAAGGAAATGGGAGAAGTCTTCTCCGGAGTAGGAAGCAGTCACAAGACCAGCAATGTGTATTTGGGAAGATTCGAAATGTGCTGGCAGATCTTTGAGAAGTTCGTCCATGGTTTCTCGCGAAGGGACGCCATAGTTGCCGACCAAAGGGAATGTGATGACCAGGATTTGGCCTCGGTATGAGGGGTCTGTTATGGACTCGGGATACCCCACCATCCCCGTCTGAAAAACCAATTCTCCAGCCACACTTTTCTTTGCCCCAAAGCTGTAGCCTTGGTAGACAGCGCCATCTTGGAGCTCGAGACTGATTAGGCCTTCATCGGTGCCGTCGAGGAGTTTTGCGGTGACTGGTTTATAGACTTGTTCAGCCATGGTGTGGTGTTGATGAGCTCGGTCAGCACAAGGCGAAATTTTCCTGTGCCTTGCGAAGGTTTGCGTCCTTCAACAAGCTGCAAAGCAAGTTGCAAGATGGGAGGAGGATGTGCCTGAGAGTGCCACCGTGTCAATTAGAAAAGAGGCAGAAAGTTTTGCATGCAATTGAAGTGCTCTTCTCGAGAGACAAGCTCAAGAGAGAGAGGGAGATAGATTTTGCTCTGCTCGGACTCTGGGGTTTGGGAAAATTCAGCCGGAAAAACACTTGTTCCGGCCGAGGACTAGCATGCAAGAGGCTTAGTGCAACGGCCTGCAGTTGAGCCCGGCCTCTCATAAACCCTGGCAGGCGAAAAAATGCACATCGTCGGCAGCCTTGCAGGTCAGCCTCGGCCGCGAACTGCCCTGTTTTAGGGCCTAAAATGCTGCGTACAAAAGCCTACTTCACGATAAAGATGTCTAAACACAGTGATCAAGATCGACTCATGTTTCTAGATGTTTTCTAGATGCATCTACCAGTTTTCATCCACCACTTTACACGTGGGCTGCGAGGCAAAAGCCGTGGAAATGTTTTGCCAAGCCCCGTATCTTGCGGTGAAGCATGCGTGGACGGTGAAGCACACCATTGGCCAAGCTGGGCCCTGTTTGCTGCAGCTGGCTGCACTCCGCAGAGCTGGTGAAGCGTAGAGGCTGCCTCGATGGCCCCTTTGGCGATATTCGCCCCCCCCTCCTTCCCCCCCCCTTCCGTCATTCAACAGTCTCTTCTGTGCATCATGTGGCCAATCCCGCGATAAGGGCCACTCGCCATCCCGATTCAGGTGTATTTGAGGGTATTCCCATCCTCAACGGGTGGCGGTGTCCTGTCCTGCAGAAATTTCGCAGTGTCTCATTCTCGCCAGCCCACTTGAGGCCCGTGCTGTGGTGGTGTTGACTCGCCTTAACTGGCCCTGATATTTATTTACTTGCTGCCTCGTTTCGTCCCTGCGATGCTGCTGCTGCATTCCCTACCACACCAACTCCTACAATTGACCTTGGGCCGGTAGACGGGGTGGATTTTTGCTGGCGGAGGAGGATTGGCTTTTCCTGTTTTCTCGAACGATGCTTTCGTCTCTGCTGCGACCGAGGAAGGCTCGACAGCGCGTGCAAGAGCGTTCACCGTTCTCCTCCCCGTTTCCTGGTCCCGATGTTTCTTCGCCAACATATGCGCGACAGGAGCGCCAGGTTCGACATGCCACGGCAGATTGGACAGAGACAGAGGCTGAGGATGAGAATACCGAGGATGAGGACGACGACGACGACGACGACGACGATGACAACGAAGAGGCAGACGAGGAGGGAGAAGAGGGAGATGATGGCGAGGGGGATGAGGATGGAGGCTCAGATACACCTTTGCTGCCAATCTTCTCCGCCGCGCACCTAGGCAATTACCCTCTCTCTGCCATAAGAATATCTGCTAACACATCCATCAGACTCGCTGCCAGTATACAATCTCACACATGCAATCCGCCTTATCGTCCTCCCCAAAACCGAAACGACTTTGACCTGGGACCAGCTTCGATCACCGCAGGTATCCCAATTCCTAGTCAAGCCGATGCAGCAGCAGATTCGAACAACGCACTTTTCGCGAGCTACATTATATGCGCTTATGGCGAATTGTCTTCAGTTTCAGAAGGAGAGTCAGGCAAATCCAGGCAACGCTGGCAACAGCCGTACGAGAGCGATGGTCTGCGAACTGCTTGCAATCAAACTTCTGAAGGAATACAATACTCGAGAGCTTATCGACGCTCTGTCGTATGACTTCTTTCCGTTACAGGGGGTTACAGTTCCAGACATCCTCACCCCAGGAGGAAACCGAGAGATTCGTCCAAGACCCGCTGCCGCGCGAATTTCCACTCTGGAAGTTGCCATCAGAGCCTCGGCAAAGCGCTTCATCGCACACCCTCTCGTAGTTCAACAACTAGAGGCTATATGGGCTGGGACAATTGTTTTCCACTCTGCAGCAGACAGCCTCCATCGCCGTCAGTTGGCGCCGCAACGCCCACCACCTCGACCGTACCAGAAACCGAACAATAGCAGGCAGAATTTGTTGATCCCAGGCCAGCATGTTACATATGGAGCGACCAATTCTCCGCGAGGACGAGTGTCTCCAGATAAGCAACCTCCTCCGCCAAAACCATTGCAATATACCCCAATACGGAGGACTGTCACCTTATATGACCCTCGAGATGCGTCACTCTTTAAATTGTCGAGATTGAGGGTTCCTCGGTATCGCCAGTTCTTCTCGACCTGCTCTCTTGCTATCCTTCTAGGTCTGTTTGTCGCAGTCTTGGCTCAGCGTTCGACGATAATCACCACATTGGAGGTTGTGTTCTGGTTTTGGAGTGCTGGCTTCATGCTGGATGAAGTAGTTGGCTTCAATGAGCAAGGCTTCAGTTTGTATCTCATGAGCTTCTGGAATACATTTGATCTTGGGATATTGTTGCTTCTGGTCATCTACTACTCCAGTGAGGTTGTATGGGCTGTGCTTAGTCGACGTCGGACAACGAGAATGGAATGACATGGCATACGACGTCCTTGCTACCAATGCCATCCTTCTCTTTCCTCGACTTTTCAGTGTCCTAGACCACTATCGATACTTCTCACAGCTCCTCATAGCATTCCGCTTGATGGCAGTGGATCTGATAGCCGTCTTTGTACTCATCCTCATTGCTTGCAGTGGATTCTTCGTCGCATTTACCCTGTCGTTTGGACAGAATCAATATGACGCTGCTGGAGTTGCATACAAAATCTTCCAAATTTTGATGGGGTTTACACCTGCGGCCTGGGAAGCATGGGACATCTATAATCCTCTTGGAAAGGCCATACTTGTTCTTTTCTTGTTCATCTGTCACTTCCTGATCGTTACAATCCTGATCACGGTTCTCACCAACTCCTTTATGGCCATTGTCTCGAATGCAAATGAGGAACATCAATTTGTATTCGCTGTGAATACTATATCAATGGTCAAGAACGATGCCCTCTTTTCTTACGTGGCTCCCAGCAATATATTTGCTTGGATACTCACGCCGCTGAGATTCGTTTTACCTTTCAGGATGTTCATCAAACTCAATCGGACAGTTATCAAGGTTACCCATTTTCCACTCCTGTTCGGTATATTCTCCTACGAGAAGGTATTCCTTGCGAGATCTGTCTTCGAGCCCACAGACTTGGTTGATAAGTTCAGCCGTGGTCGGAAACGAGTAATATCGTTTCAGGACCCGAAGGTTGGACTATTCAGTCCAAGTGTTCGTCTGCGACAAGAATCAGTTTCTGGATTTCAGAAGGATAAAGCCTTGGAAGAGGTTTTCAGACTTGCACCGAGACCAGATACTCTTCGCAGCGCTCAGAAAAGTATGGAGCGCCGACAAACACACAACGTTGTCCATAATTGGATGGAACATCAGGGAGGTCAAGCAAGCCCTCCACAGGAGCAAGATCGATCGATTGTTGACCGACTCGAGATGAGGAGACAAGCCAGACGAGCAACCATGCTTCGGCAGAGAGGCATTTCCGGCACAAGATCAGTAGCCAGTGATCCTGCTGAATTCATGTCGACTGGATTTCACGATCACTTCGATACACTTCAAGAGGGTCGGGAAGAAGGCATGGGCCCAACGGATGGTGATGGGGATGATGAGCTAGTAACGAATGAAGATGATGAAGGGGTTACACTGGACAAAACCCGGAGTATTATTAATGGTTCCGACAAGGAGAACAATGATGAAGACGAAGAAAGTGTTTTCCAAACCCCAACCGGTCCCCAGTTCTCTTCGGTAGGTTCCTCAAAGAAGAATCGATTCCCAATAGATCATCCTCCAAAATCATCGCCACCAAGATTCCGTTCACACAACAGGAATCTTTCAACCAACACAATTTTGTACAATCCAGTTGACGATGAACGCGCTTCTTCTGCTTCGCCTCCCAAATCACGCCCTCTGACGGCCAAACGTCACTCGAATGCCAACACGGGCACTCACACCCCAACTACGGGACTCGCCACAGGGCATCGAACTCCTCGACATTCCGTCTACACAACGGCCGTAGCAAAACCTCGACTCATCCTCCCTTCACGACAAAACTTTCAATCAATGCCAAACTTCGACCTTGATTCTCAGCTTGGAGCCCGAGCTCTACAAAACCGACATCGCCGCCAGTCCTCCCTTGACATGGGCATGTCCGACCTTGGACTGGAGCAAAATGCTCCCGGCATGCTTGGCGCAGTCCCAAGCTCCTTTGCAACACAAATGGCAATGGCGACAGGAGGGTTAAAAGGTCTCGGAGGAGGCGGCGCGGGAAGAAGAGAAGACACCGAAGGAATGATGGGCCGGCTGATGCTTGCGCGGATGAAAACACTAGAAGAAGGATTCGCGGAAGTGGTGAAGGAATTCAGAGGGATGCGCACAGCGGGAAATAGCTCCGCAGAGGGGGCAAACGATTATTTTGGTATGGGTGACCCGCGGCGGGATCGGGAGAGAGGGAAAGGGAAGGAGAAAGACAAGGCCGCCAAGAAGAAAAAGACCCCCACGGAGAAGAGCAATATTATACGCACGACGAGCGAAGTGGACTTTGCGAAGACGAAGGGGAAACGGAAACCACAGTTTGAAAATGTGGGCGAGCAGGAGCAGCCTGATTCAGCCGAGGACTTGGTGCTAGAAAGGTACTTAACGAGGGGGAGCTCGCTATAGATTTTTTCTCTTCTCCAACTGTGGGATAATAGCGGGCTTTTTTTCTTGTGCGAAATAGACAGAAATCTCTTGGCAATCGGTTTGGTTGGGTCAGGCTGTTATTTTTGCATACGGAATGGTCCTTGCATTTACAGCGAGCGAGCGATCATGCGAATGTTGATGCGAGCAAGTATACGGAAATGTGTAATGAATGATTTTGTGTCGTATTGCGTCGGGTTGATTGTAGATATACCAATATACCACTTCCTCGTTTGTTCGTTGATTTATCTTTTCATATGCCAATACGATCTCCTATCTGCCTATGTGTTCTAAAGAGACTTATTATCTTAATTCTTAGTCTTTGGAGAACGGGATGGGATGGGATGAGCTAGGATATGCTCGATGTTCCGAAGTGGTTTGGAATAGTTGTTCATTTTATTCGGCATTGTATCTTCAGTATGTAGATATGCAGACATGCCGCTCTCTTCAATGAGCCTCTTGAAACCTTAGCCTTGGATTACTCATCAGTATTACAGCAAAACTCTTTTCCATATATATTCAGTTAAATTGCTACTCCTTACGTCTAGCTTCTTTTAAAATATATTTATACTTATACTTTTTACATGTAGAGAAGAACTTTTCAAGGAGTTAGGACATGACTAGGCAACCGAGTTTGTGTATACAAAGGAGTATTCATTTTATCCCTTTGTGGAGTGGAATGCAGTTTCAATTGCTTTCTAATGTCATCAAGCTCGGAAAGACATTTAAGCCTCCTGATCATGGTCAAATCATTGTAAATTCAGTGCCATGCAAAACCTGAAGTAGAGAGTTAATTATCACAAGTCTAGCAAACACAGAAATGGAAATTTTTATGCGAAATCCCGCTACCTGTTACCACTTCGCCCTTCAAATGCCGCATACAGAACTATTGTGAAAGTACCACTCAACAAAGAGGCCTAGGAAAATTACTCCCGGCAACAATCCCACGGATTATCCTTCATCGTATCCCCACAGGCATCCCAAATTGCATACTTGTATTTCCTTCGAGATCGGTGATGTCTGCGAAGCCTGCGGATGCTGGCTTGAATGTAGACCCGTTGCGCATCGATGCGGCTTCCGATGGCGTCCGCAACCAAGACCGAAAGACACGGGTCATTCTTGCGGTGGCAAAGCCATTATCCTCTTGGGAGCACTGTACGGAGTGCTGGTATTTGTCGTCATTTGCTCTGGAATATTCCGAGGTAGATATCTTCATCTGGTCAACGTCGTGAAAATAGATAGGAGATGCTCGGGTAAAACTAGCTGCTGACTAACTTTAATCTAGGCCGAAACAACTTCCAACGACATCTCCATTTCATCCCTTCTTCTCCGCATCCCGGCTCAATCCTTCACCTCCACGATATAGATGGGATGATCTGTCTTTGCGTAAAAGCAACGCCTTCAGCTCAAAACGGCGAATCCGACGAGCATGCACCCTTTTCAGCCTTTCCAGCGCGGAGCAGTATCGAAAACACTTTCATTTTTACCGCCTTGCTCTGGTTCGACGACGACAGCGTCGTGCAGCGGCGCAGCATGCCAAGTTGGCAGTTGGCTGCTGCCATGCCTCCACCGCTCGGGCTTTCCTTGCAATCCTTCAGCCCCTTTTCTTCATTGAGAAATAGAGTTCCATGACATTGTTTGAAGTCTCTTCTCTTACACCTCCCTTCGCGACAAGTGTCTAGCGCCGTCGATGATACAGCTGCTGCTTTTGCAACCCCAGGGCTGACACAGACCCCTCCCAGCTCATTGCTGCGAACCTAAGTGGATTTGCAAACATAAGACTAGAAGCAGCGAAAGAACATTCTATTCGGACTCTTCGCAGCGCGGGCCGCTGTGAGGCCCTCACGATAACAACGCCCCTCAACGCCAAAGGAAAAACCTCGGCCAAGTTATGGGTTGTCTCGAGTGTATTCGGTTCGTGGCAACCTTTCACGGAATATATTCGAAATATGAGCCGAAAGTTCGGAAATGTCATTCGCTGTCACAATGGCCTTGAAAGCCAAGGAACTTTTGAGTTCGTCCCATCTATTTCTATCATGAAGTTTCCAGTCCAGTCCGACCCCGTCCGTGGCCTTTTCGATTCCTGTGATTGGAATGCAGAACCCTCCTCATCGGGCGTAAAAGCAGGAGGCTTGTTTCCCTTGCCCCCTGCAGGACGTGCAATCTCAGGATCGACACACCTCCCACATGGTGGGGGCCGTTCGAGAACAGTGATAGCAGTCCCCAGCCTTATTACCGTCCTCGTTTCCTTGTTGCGAAGGTTTTGCTCCTTTGCTTCGAAAAATTGTCCCTCTAAGGGCGTGTTCAAGATGGATTTCTTCCTCATCTCTACCATATTTATTGGCTCTATAAGTAGTGTTGCTGCTAATAATTGTTCGATTCCTCCTCTGGTCTTGAAAATTGGTGAGACTGCACCAGGATTTAAGGTTATTATGATCGAGCTAACTGCGTGCAGAGAATAATACACTTTCTGGCGATGGAATTGCTTTAAATCGCGGCATTGCATGCTCTGTCGGCGGTGAAGTTGAAGGTGTGCATCCTCTCACAAATGTCAAGTACACAAATTCTTATGACAGCAGGTCTCCGCCTTGACTTCAGTCGAAACAACACCAGTTTTCGGAATTCTCTCGACTGCGCATCTGCAGGCAGCACTTCCAACATCTCACAATGCATTGGTGCTTCAGGTGGTGTATACGATCTCACCGCCAGCTCAACTTTCCATGCAGTCACCAACAACGCTTGGAACGTCTCCTCGATTGACCCCTCGGCCAACGGCGCGCACATAATTCGAGGCTATGACACCGCAATATTTGGACCCAATGTTACCATCTCGAACTTTCCCTTCGAAACATGGAGCGATCCGACAAGTGCAAATCGAAGCGCTTTGGGATTTGGCATCGATTCCTCTGTCGTTTCTTCGTTCCTTGGTTCTGGGTCTGCTCCATCGCCAGAATTCGGGCTCTTTTATGGAAGCAGGAGCGTCGCCTACCCCACTGATGGCGAACTTGTCATCGGTGGATATAATCCTAGCCGAGTCAATGGATCTTTCACCAATTTCACGATGCAATCATACCTTGACCAGCCATGCGCGTTACAGGTCCTGCTTAAAGATGTCGTCGTCTCCAATGCGAATGGAAGTACCACCTCTATCATGCCCGAAGCTGGAACTCGAGTTCCAGCATGTATCAATCCAGTCGAAAATGGATTCCAATTTACTCCTGACATGTTCAACGCTTGGGCAACTGCGACTCAACATCCGAGCAATCCACCCAGCGACGGATCAGCCAATTTTACCTCTCAGGCTTACCCACTAGCAAACGAGAAATACATGAACGACCTGACCATTACCCTTGAAGGCGGCTACACGATCGTCATTCCTCACTACGAGCTCGTCGCTCCACTCAGAGGAAACGACGCGCGAGGCGTCTACGCCGTTGTGAACTCCTCCCGTCTCGAATCAGCTGTAACAAGTAACGGCGGACGCTTCGACTTCCCTCTTCTTGGCGGGGTGTTCCTCTCCCAAAATTATCTCCGTGTCGACTACCCAAACAATGTTTTCAGCCTTGCACCCGCCAATACCAATGACCCAGGCAACAACTCTTTCGTCTCAACCTGCCGAAACAGCGTCGCGTTCGTACAACCTTCAGTCATTCTCGTCACGCCTACATCCAGTCCCTCCTCCAACGCTACCTCTACTCGAGCAGCGAGTTCCGGTCTCAGCGCCGGACCCATTACGGGAATAGCAGTAGGCAGTATCGCAGTCATTGCGTTTGCGATTTCAGCGATTTATTTCCTCTGGGGGAGGAAGAAGCAGCAGCGGCCAGTTATCAGTGAGTTGGGGACTTCGGCAAATTTCCCGCTGTTCGGGGAGATGCCATCCACGGCTGGGACGAGTTTTGTGGATACGAGGAGTCGGGCGAGTAATAAGTATGAGATTGCTGAGTTGCCGAGTCCTAATTGATCGTCATTCATCTTGCTCCTAGATGAGGGCTGGGATTTTGGATTGTGGGAAGTTGTACGAGTAGTTAAGATAGAAGGGATTGGAGGGAGAAAAGGCGTTAAGGGGTAATAATGTTTATAAGGAATATTTCGGTCCTGGTGGAGATAAGGAGATGGAGTGAGGCAAACGAATAACTTGCTAGAAAGTCCACGGACCGCAAATGAGATGCGGCAATGATGATACCCTTGATTTCTGTTTAGAGATCGGATAATAAATATAACGATTGAACTATACTCCTATTGACTGACACTCGCAAGAATTCGTATGTTCTTTTAGTCGCATCTTTCCGGATATTGAGGTTTCTTGGTCGAAGACACAAGGGCACACTAATAGCCGCATCGCCAGCCTCTCAACTCCGCAACTTACTTGCTGTCTGAGTGTAAAGTTGGCAGATGCTCAGATGTTAATAAGAGCAGTGGGAAAACAGTCAAATGAATGAAAGCTTAGGTTTAGGGCTTAGGGATATGACGATCGCTCGTACTGTAAAGTTACGATAGAGCGATTTCAGGTAATACAAAACGTAGAATAAAGATAAAAGAAATGCTAGCTTAGTTCATGAGATAGAAATTGTAAAGAAGAAGATGGTTAATAATTCCCAAGCAGTGACACTTTCGTCTTCTCATAACTGAATTAAAAGTGGGTTTGCGAGTATATTCCTCGTTAATTACACCGTGAGCAAGAATGCTAATTATGCATGGTAATTCCTAGAATAGGACCATGGTGCCTTACCATGAGCCCTATATATTCCAAACGTCCATTGCTACTTGGTAGATAGTAGTTTCCCTCCGGGTCCTGGGCCTGAAGAGATCTAATTCTGTCCACAATTTCTTCAACAACATACCAGATTCGGACTCGATTGCGAACGCCCCAGAATTCCTCTGCTGAGAACACGTAAGTGCCGATAGAATTTCAGCCAGCTGGGATTCTCCCGGCGGCCTTACCCATATGTTTTTGGTTGTCGATCCCTGAACATCTCATCTTCTCCTTCTATTTTGTCAATTTCCCAATACCAAGGCATCCCGCGCCGAATCAGGTTCTTGAAGTATCAGTGTGGGATTTGGAAAAAGGCACGGGATGTCAGGTGTAAGCTGGCCACATATTTCGGTAGTAGAAACAAAATGATCATATCATTTATTTCCTGAGGGAGAGTGGCAAAAGCATCTCTTAATGGGTTAGCCCAAGGAGCATTAGACGTTTAGTAGGGAAGTTAGCGAAAGGGGTGAGCACCGCTACCATCAAATGACTCCTGGAGCGCGATCGCGAAGCCAGGAATATCATGAGGATTAGATCCAAGGTACTTTAACAGTCATAGTAACAGGTGTTGAAAAGCAGGTACAGACTTACCTCCGGACCAACTTTGTGCGTCCAATTCGCTCCGGGGCAATTACTGCATTTTTGAATGACCAGATCATGTTTTATACCCTGGAATCCGCAGTGCACGCATGCTTCTCTCTAGGACAGTCTCAGTATGGCTTTGGTGGCTGGGAAATAATTTTTCCGTACCCACCAAAGGGCAACAAGGGCTTGTAAATCGACCTCGTCTAGACGCAAAATGCAAATGCGTTCAAATATTTTCCAACAAGAAGCATGTACCGGTATACCATATGTTTCGTCCCTGTCATTCCAACGACCGAAGTTGCATGGCACGAAGTCCGTTATTCCAAACCGAACTTGGCAAGAGACCCCGGCTCAAAGCTTGCAACGCTCGGTGCAGTTGTCTGAGAAGTGACAAAGTATTCGCTGCAACGTTCGTAATCAAGTTCATCCTCCTCCTCAGCTTCGATTGACTTCTTAACAACATATCGAGGTTGATTCATGCCCTAATACGTCCATACATTATTAATCATCGTTTTTCAACAGTTTGGAACAATCAAGTCGAATCAACTTTCATTTCCTAAATACCAATGCGGTGGCCACTGAAACCGAGATCGCAGCTACATCATGCGCCAGCGATATATTCTCCGTCTTCATCTTCAAATCAGCCACTGTCTTCTGGGAATATAGAACATCTGCCGGGATATCCGTTATTGTTGCACTAGATTGCCATCCTGCCCTTGGTGGCTCGAAATGCGTGCGCAACCGGCCGATGTTAAGGGAGACGGCACAACTTTGGCATACGCGCTTCGTATATTCGTTGATGTCCACAATGATATCATGAACGCGGATGATGAGCTGACCAATGAGGGTATGCTGAAGGGGGTTGTTTTTGTCGCAACCACGCCCCCGCCTCGCTAAGGATGAATAGCACGTGATTGCTCAAAAAGGGGGGAACTTGGAAGGTGGGGCTGGTTTCAGAAGTACACGGTACACCTATTATATCCTCTTGTTCAAGGAATCAACGTACGAGGGAAGGCCTCTGGAGTCTGTCCGCAGGGCTTGTATGGGTAGAAGGGAATCGTCCAAGACTCCAAGAGGCCCTCCGAATGGGATTCTGCGACCGTCTTTTCTCTACTACATCCTACGATTCCTGCAATCCTGCTTAATCTTAAAGAATCCGGTACCCGAGTCACCCCAAAGGATAAGCTGTATGATCCTCAAACTCCAGTTCAGCTTCTTAATCAATACATTGATCACCTCTCACTTTTGTACGTGGTCATTTTACGGAACCGTTGAAAAAGTTTCAACTATCTCGTCGTTCATAATGGGCCCAGGAAGAATGATATCAAAGTAAAAACATCCTCTTTCCACAATACTGCTTTGCTTTATTCTCCAAGTGCACTGCCAGTCCACCCAATCTGCTGGTACAGTATTCCCTTCGATAATAAATATAATTTTCGAGCTGAAGAATTCCTAGGCTGCGGCACCAACGGCAAACTAAGTTCGCAAGCCGATACAATAGCGGGGCATTTATATCTTCATCCAGAGGAGAAAGAGATTCTGATTGTCGTGAGGAATCTGTACTTCAATATTTGTTCCACACACTTAATCAGTCATGTCACCTTATAATTGAACTTGCTTGCAACGTTCCCTTTTCTAAATACAAATGCACTCTAACTACCGAAATCCTCCCAAATTAGCAATTGAAAGGAATAGGAAGCAACTTTGGTTTTGGAATTAGGGCTCGATTTTTACCTCAAATTCCTCAATGGCCACCTGAAAAAAATATACACACCTGAGATAAAATCCTTCATGCCGCCTTATATCGTGTATCCATTTCACAGGTGCTAAATCAATAAGAAAATGGTGGTAGGTAGGACTCTTTCAGATGAAACACCAAATGTATACTTCTAGAGTTAAATATCTCAGTTGTTATGAGTAATTCAAGTCTTTATAGACTACTACGCAACTATTTTAGATCTGCTGCCCTTGTTGAAGTGGAATTTGAGGTATTAAATTTATTTCAAATGGGTATTTCATAATTTCTTTTTTAGGACAATATATTCAAAATATGCTTTTTCCCTGACCTTTTCCCATTCTCCTGTCCCTGTTCTGTCACTCTTCTGAATCCTGCCTTTCCAATATTTTGGCACTCAATACCTCAGTCTACCTCTTAATCCACCGTCAGAAGTGCTGGTTCATCTATGGTGGCCCGCCTCCGTTTCCGGGGCACACGACGAGGTCGGTTCCGGCTCTGTACCCGCAGACAGTACCATCACCAGCACCGCTCTGCTTTGTGCACTATTTTCCAAGAATATTAGGGAATTTTTTGTGGGTGAAGAGCATGAGAGGTGAGAATGGGGTTGGCAAGGGGTGGGGAAGATGGGAAAAGGAAAAGTGGTACTTACGGAGCCGATATCACAGTGGCTATTGAAGATATGAGATTAGCTTTTCCATTTCTTTGGTTTCAAGTGTGATGTTGGTTTCTTTTCGAATGGGCGATAGGAGATGAGTCGAGAGCAAGACATGCTGAACAAAAAGATATCTTTTTGGGGATTTAGGAAGACAGAATTTAGGAAGGAAAGAAAATAAACAGGGATGACCGACAAGTTGTGTTCAAGGATATTGGTCCGAATTTTACAAGATGTGCCGTTGCATTTCTGTTTGGTACGAGGGTTAATTTAGTTTCTACAATTCTGTTTCAAAAGAATTGGGAATTAAGGGGAAATGAAAAGCATCTGCGCTCTGTCACGTCCAACACTGATAAGTGAGTGCAGTAAGGAAGTAGAAAATGTGTTCGGAGGAGAGAAAAATGAAAGGGAAAGGGAACGAACACCGCAAGGGTCACACATCACATTTCTGGCGAAGATGGCACCGGGCGATCTTTCTGCCAGTGACATTGCGGTGCCTGGATCTTCGATGGGGGCACTGAGGACTAGGGTTGTGGTTGTGAGGAGGAGGGCCAGGATGGTATTTGGTGTTGGGAAATGCATTTTGCTAGTATTTTCTGAGAGCTTTTGGATTCGCAGTTATGGGCCCGCAGTTGTAGGTGTGTGGACTGAAGATGGATTGTAGATGGGAGTGTGGTGTCCTAGGAGTTGTTTATATAGAAGCAAAAACTTTCTCATTTTTTATTTTGGCAATAGATTTTCAAACATATTTCCCCGCTCGTAATATAGGCTGGTATTAGCGCTTACACGGTGAAGTCCGCGTTAGAGTACTCGCGCGCTGTATTCTGTTTTGGTATCACCGTTCGTTACTTGTATTACAAATAGATTTGAAGAAACGGACTTCGCCTCCTTTTAAATCTATCAGTTTTAGTATTTGCGTGATCTGTTCTGTTCTGTCCTGTCAGCTTCACCTGTAATTTAAATTAGAATTAAACTTCAATCAAAAAATATCACTCTTGGGTAATTGGCCATTCGCATTATAGGCTGGCGTTAATGCTCGTGCATTGCATCCCGCTTGGGTAGCCACTCTTTACAGCCTAATTTGGCAATGCCGCGTTGGACTCATGCAGAGACAGTATAGTAGCGGCCTCCCAATATCTTACGTTGTAGATCGCTTCATGAAGGGGCTGAAAGAAACTATATAGCACAGTTTCAAGTTGTGGGAGAGAAAAGATCACGTGGTGAATGAATGGTTAATTAGATTTGACTTTACCGAAAGTGTGGGCTGGCGAGGCTCGCGGGGTAATGGCCTCTTATTTTTTGCTTGAGACGACATTCTGGGCTAATTGTGTGCTTATTCAGTATCTGCGTAAAACCCCTTCGCAGAATATAGTAGTTTAGTATCGTAAAAACCAGTGGATGGCGTCTAAAATGTCTTCAGAAGTTTTTTGACTATTACTTGGGTAAACAGGGACAATTTCTCTAACATAAAGTGACCAGGGAATTGCTTCCACTTTCCATTATAGTATTATATTAAAGTATTTTAACATAGTGAAATACATACACTTTCAAGCTATGAAAAATGCCGATTTATTGTTGACCGCGAATCAGTCGACAATTTTCATTTCATTTTAGAGACGATCTTCCCAAGTGGCAATTTTTGTTTTTAAAGTCGCGTATGTAAAGTAAATATATCTAAAGGATTATTAAATTTTGCTCATCTGATTATTTCCCCCGTTGCGTTACAGTGAATCGAGAAGTATTAAAACTTACCAAGAGTATATTAGAGAGTTTTATAGATATCCTAAATACAGGGTTCTTAACTCATTGATTTGGTGAACACTGGCTTTTACTTGACAAATCGGTTTGAATTTGCAGCTCCTGAATTTAAATTTTACGATTCCTTTCAATTGTCGTCTGAATCTCCACTCCCGCAAGCTTGAGGCCTCCCATGCCCCATAACCCACATCTCCCGGTAAAGTGTTACCCAATATATGGATCAGATGCCCGGTCGATCATGAACCAGAACGCAGAGTCCAAGCACATTAATTATGACAGCCAACTTGAAGCTGGGGCGATAGACTCAGTCAAACTGGAAGCGAGGGTAGTGCCGGGTTTTCATCTCACTAGCCGGGAAATTATTCTCAACATATGTGCATCCTAAAACAAATACGCCAATCAGCTATCTTCTAGACGGGTATATAAGAGTCTATGTTTTTCTTCACTTTACCTCTACCTTGCACAAAAGCACAACAATAGAGAAACCATCATCTTTGCCTCTTTTCATCATTTTCCCTTCGACAAGGGAAGACTCAAATATTTACAGAATGCAACTCGTCACCACCACTCTTCTGAGCCTCCTTGTTGCGAGTGCTACACTCGTAGTTGGTGCACCGATTGAGAGCGCGAATAGAGACACATCCCCCAACCGACGCAATGTCGACTATATCTTGGACTGCATAGAGTGCGGCGTTAGTCCCATTTCTCTTTGATTAACACCCCCTTCCTCTCCCCGTTCCCGTTCTCTCAACATCTATCTTCGAGTTTCATGTACACCAATCCAGCGTCACACTCCATATGTTGAGTTTCAAATGCTAATGTAAATTAGAACTGTAACGGCACCTCTTGTTGGATACCCGGTGCAATCGATCTTGGGGGCAAGAACCAGTTAGTATTTCCAATCGAACCAATCAGGCTCTCCCTTCTTTAGATTCTCATCACGACGCACTTTGCAATAAATGGAAACTAACGTGTCAACCCGCAGTCACTGTGACATTGGATCTGTAAGCATTTAATTTTTTACCGAATTATTTCAATATACCAATCGATGAACAACGCATAATACGAAAACATAAGAAGGCAAGATTTTTTCTTCATATGGAAACTTCCTAACTCCTCACCTATGAATAGTGCACGAAACAAAGCGGAGCAGGCGATGGTAAGCTCTGTGGCAAGAGGACTGGAACGCAGACTATTGTTTGTCCCGGAAACGGAGGTGGGAACCCGTAAGTCAATTCAAAATGCAGCACGACAACATGCTCGAAGCGTACCTCAACTGGAGACGGAAAAGGTAGTCGGTACAGAACATGGATATTGTTTAAGCTTGAAGAGGGTAAACAGAATAGTGAGGAAAGTGGAAATATCTGCGAACTAAAATTTGATGACCATAATAACGATAAGTGAGGTCCATATCGGTCTTCCCAACTTGATGCCAAACTGAAGCAAATTTGTTGACCTAGAAGACAAGCCACGTACATCAACCTGCAGAAAAAGGGGGTGGAGGGTGAGGCGTATTTGGCCTATCATCACACTTCTTGCGATCGCACATGTGTGGGGAATCGAGCACAGGGTGTATGACTAAACAAACATTTTGATTCAAACACTAAAAGTCAAAGAAAGAAGAGAAAAAAGCTCTCTTCTTAAGAGTGAGGAAATAGCCTCGCGCATACAAACGCAGTAGCCCCTCCAAGGTTTCATCTGAGATGTCTGCTCCTCAGGTCATGCTCCCTGATCTGTGACAACGTGATGCACATCTCCTGGACCACCTTCGCTCCTAGCCCCAGGTCGGCCTTGTTCCTTTGCTAGTTCACCGTCCCATTCATGTCCCCATTCTCATTATCACCCTTTTCCCCATTTCCATTACTGTCCCCATTCTCACATTCATAGCCATTACTACTATCACCTCCCTTCCCGGTCTCATTTCTACCCTTACCTTCATCTCCGCCTCCTATCCCCATACTATCTATCTCGATCCCATTCCCATTTCTTTGCCCATTCTCACCTTTGTCTTCGCTTTGCTTCTTTTCTTTTTTCTCGGTATAAACGCTCCAAACCGTCGTAACAAAAGTAAACAATCCTATCAAAAATGGTACCAACTGTCTCGTGCTCGTAAAGGAGCATCGCTCAAATCCACCATGTTCTTCTTCAGAATCATCTGCGTGAAGATAATCAGCGAAGCCCCCCCCCTCTCCCTTCCATATATAAGAAACTACCATAGCCGACTTCACTTTAGCAGCTATCGCAGCTGTGAAACCTTCCAAATCGACTCCCATGGACTTTAACGAGGCTCGCACCTTGTTTGGAGTCCCGAGAGGCTGTCCTTGGAATGAAGTGGTGTCATTTTTCATTTTAGTGGTGATAGCCCTGGCTCCCGTGATGATGAAGATGCCTATGCCCAAATAGGCGGGACTCGATATAGCGCTGCAGATCGACGCAAATTTCGTAAAATTACCGAATTTTGAGTCATATAGGTCGAAAAAAGCGTAGATCGGGTTGCTAGATGGCCTGCTTCCTTGGTGTAACTTGGTGGACCAAACCCAAGGCTGTAATATGGCATATATACCGGTCAAAACTATCCAGACACCTAGACTGCCCAATTCTTTTCGAATCTCTTTAAAGTTGAAGCTCGATATGGAGATAATGGGAAGGAGCAGAACAATCGGCGAGACGATAAACCATTAGAATAAGGCAAAGCTCCCTTGAACGGTGTTGCGAATGAGAGTGACGAGGACAGCTCAACCGACAATGTTAATACCTTTTCGAGCATCGCGAACGGCACCGTCGTTTTCTGCTGTTATAGCAACGATTCCAGCCCAGAATGCAAGATAGTAGCTAATACGAATTCCAATACCGTATACATCGGGATCACCGATGATAGCGCACGATTCGGGATGGTCGACATAGCAGGTAAATTGCCAGGGTGGAGAAATGTAGGTAAGCAGCAAAATGATAAGTGCAAGGCGATCCTGGTGCCTCAATCCAAAGAAACCTTATTTTTGTTTTGTTAACAAAGGTGTAACTGTCTTATATCATGAGGGCGAGCTTACTCAATTTGCATGGCTCTAAGGATAGACTGACAATTGACAGCATGTATTAATCCTGGGATGGAATTATTCGAAGTGAGAATTGACACTGCGATACCCACTCATATACCAATATTCTCTGTGGCTAGGCGAAACACATTTTCGCCTCCTATAAAACTAGCGTTAAGTGACTTGACTTGAGTCGCTTCAAATAATAATCCATCCACAAGCGCCACAACCTGAGGGCTGCATCAGCCATCAAAAAGAAAGCAATACCCCACGAAAGCAAAGGGCGTGTGTGTATATGTGTGTGAGAGAGAGGTAGAAGGGAAAAAATCATAAGGTAAACAAGTGACGCGTGGGAGTGTTTCACTTAAAAGCATTTGAACAGCACGTGGGAGTTTATCTCGATAGTGGGAGGAAATAGCGTGATAATCGTCAGGTGTGTAATCACGATAGGAAGATAATAGTGTGATAATTAAGACACTGTCTAGCATTCATGCATCTGACGCTCAACGCCTCCACATCAGACTACCTTCCCTAGACATAGAAAAAATACTGTAATCTCTCCTATTCCATTGCTTGAGAGACAGGTTTTTTGTAAGTGAGTTGGGTTACTCGAATAGTTCAACCGAAGCACGTTTTTCTAGAAGGAATGCTCTGTTCTAATATACAAAGTATGACACGTGCAATCGTAGCGGCATGCGATCGCAAGCGTTATATTACGATACGAGAAGCTCGCTATGCATATTGCGAAGCGATTGCTTTCGAATTTTCGCGCAAATCCGTTAAAATTTGATTATTTCATCACGCAATGAAAAGTGAAATCTCGGTCCTTATAAAGCTCTCATAGATAGTTATTTTCGAGAGAGAATAGACAATCGTGTTTTGAGCCTGTGACCAAAAGTCTGTATTTTATAAGTAAGGCATTTTACTAGTTATTTTATAACTTTCAAGTGATTACGACAACTTTTAATTTTCAGTAGCCTGAAGTTGGCATCACTAAGCCTGAAGATCGCTTAAATATGCCCTATACCTTCGACTGTTTCCAGGCCTATTTCATAATACTACTTTCAGCACTTAAAATTATCGGAATAAATACTTAATCTTTTAAAAGAGTAAATTGTACAAACCGAAACAGGGCAAAATAACATTCGCATCGTCTAGTATTTATCCTTTGAAGTATTGGATAAATCACAGACTTCTGATTCCAGGCACGTTAGGGGGCATGCAACGCTTCAGCGCCGACACTTGCTGAATTCCAGGGCCTTGCCGCTGTATTTTAGCGAACAACACCTATTCCAAGCGAACCTCCCCCCCTTTCATTGCCCTTGCACTTCTCCAAGTTTCTTTATCTTCGCAACCGACCCTTTGCTATAAAATCTCAACCCAAAATTTAAGGCCTCAAGAGTGCATATTATTTGGGCTATCATTACGAACACGACTTCATCTTTCGAAAAAGCAAACGCCAAGTATTCGTGCAGCTCGCATAGTAAATGGTGTACGAGTGCGAGTGGACAACAAAAGCCCCGCTTTCTCGCCCCCACTAGCTAATGCACGCTAGCGCTGACACCTGATCAACTTCAATTTCAGCCTCAACCTCAACCTCAAAACTCTTGATTTCCATCCAAAGTGCAAGATATAGAAACAGTTGAGAGGTGTAAAAATAGCATGTTGGATATTTCACCCCGTTTATACTGTTCAAGGAACCATCGTCCAGAATGGGCTCTTCAAACCTCTCTGCGCTTGCGGCCAGAATGTACGCACAGCTCAACGTCTGGACCGGCTGCTTATCGATAATCTTTATATTCTTTTGCGGCACTTATCTCTTCACAACATTTCGATTTGCCCTTGGCTCCCTCAGCCACTGGCGGAATGAGAGGAAGCAGCCCTTGACACTGCCATATTGGATTCCTTTCATCGGGAGCTCAATTTTGATGGGCACCGATGGACATGCATTCTACGAATCCGCAATGTAAGACCAGAGTCCTCCCTTTTCCCAATCAGTACTGATTAAAGAAGGAAAAAATCCGGTGGCCCAATCGTTGGTGCCCGTCTAGGTCCGATGTACGTATATTTAATTGCGGGCGCCAAAAACGTGCAAACAATCTTCCGCAACTCAAGGTCCATGTCAGCAGACTTTCTCATCCTCGAGGTATACCGAAACGTCGTGGGACTCCCAAAACGCGACTTAGCAATCTTTGAAGTGGACGATTCTGGTTCTGCCGCTGCACCACTGACCAATGTTCCCGAAGAACGTAGAATTTGGAGGCATATCCATCATGCGCATGGCCCTAACTTGCAAAGTACCCGTGGACTTGAAGTCCTTACTAAAGTTTTCACAAGGGAATTTCTTGAGGTTGTTAATCGGCAGCCTTTGGATGAGTGGACGACGACGCCGATATATAGATTTTTCAGGAATGAGATGTCTACAGCCTCGGGTATTGCCTTGATTGGAAGAGGCCCTTTCATTCATAATCCTAGACTGATGGAAGATTTTTGGGAGTTCTTCGCTGGGTTCATGAGTTTGTTTCTTGGACTACCGCGATTTATGGCACCGAAAATCTTTGATGCGAGGACGCGGATGGTTGATGCGTGTGTAAGCACCTTGAAAAGTATTGAGGGGAGATATGAGAGTATCCAAGCAAAGAATTTGGACTGGGATGAAGATCTCGGGAGTAGAGTCAACCAGGATCGCGAAAAAGCCATGATTGATTGTGGGCTTAGTATTGAAGGGCGAGGGGCGATGATGGCTGGTTTTTTGATCGGGTATTTCCTGCCTATCCTAATGGAAAATTTGAACTGACTATGCAAATGCAGAGTAAATGGCAACGCAATCCCCATCGCATCATGGATCCTTCTTGAGGCTATACAAGACGCCAAACTCTTGATGGCCCTCCGCGAGGAAATCATGACAGCTGTGATGCAAAACAAGGAATCACCGGAAGACATCCACCTCGACATTCCAAAGCTTCTCTCTCTTCCACTCCTCTCATCGGTATACACAGAAACTCTTCGTCTCCGAATATCAACCACAGCAACACGAAAGCTTCGAAATGACCTCGAGGTGGATGGGTACATTCTGAAAGCAGGGAATATGGTGATGGTTCCATCCTGGCTCGCTCACACCGACGACGAATGGTCCACACCCTCACATCCAGCAACTTCATTCTGGGCCCGAAGATTTCTCGAGGGTGATGGTACGGTAACATCCGGTAAACCCATCAGTGCAACACATCCAGGGAAATATTTTCCTTTCGGAGGAGGAAGCTCCATGTGTCCCGGTCGGTTTTTTGCAAAGCAGGAAGTGTTGGCTGCTGTGGCTCTCATGATTGCGAAGTTTGAGATGGAGTTTGTGGGATATGTAACTCATGAAGGGAAGAAATCTGAGCGTGGGCCAAGGCCCGATTTGAAGAATGCTGGCTCTGGTGCGTTGGTGCCAGATGGAGATTTAATGGTGAGGTTGCGTAGGCGGATGTAATGGAAATAAACACATATTCTTCTGCCCTTTTCCTTCTAAATTCGTGGTCAAGTGAGGTAGGTCTTTTGAATGGCTGAGCTCCGGAAAACAATAACCAGAGAGAAAACTGCCAGGGCGAAAAAGGGAGGCAATGCTAACCCGAAACCTAACACAAAATTCCCTATAGAAGACATAGCACTAACTGTACGAGGCAATCTTGGGCACTCTTCTTCCTCCATATTCGGATAACCCCTGAATATCGGGAATTCGGGGTAGCGACCTGAATTGGACGAACATGAACCATCGTCCCCACAACCCCAGGCAATAATCTTCCGATACTGCGTGAGCGGTTCTGGGGCGCATGCGGCACAGTCTGCGAAGAAAACAACCTTAAATACTCTCTTGGCGCCACTTTCCTCTTTAATCAAATTTAGCCTTGGCATTCAGCACTTACTCGTACTATATCAAATCACTTATTTCACGTAACTCATTCTATTCTCACAATGCTTCATCCATTCCAGCCATTGCGCCTTCTCCCTCTCAACCTCATCCTCCTCTCCAATCAACTCCCCACCACAAACGCTACATGTTCAACCCTCGAACAAACCGGCGACGCCCTCGACACCCTCTCCAGCTACGGCACAACCTACCGCCAAACCCTCGACTTCATCTCCTGCCCCTTAACTTCAAACAACAGCACCTGCCAACTCGCGCTCAAAACCTACGTAATTACCATCCCTACCTCAATTAACGTCTCCTCGCACCAAACACCCACTGAAGCAGATTGGCCTACTTTGCAATCTGAGGAAGCGAATTCGAATGTTTTTAATACGACGTCTGATCCAGACGATAGCGCAAGTATTTTTACTCTTGTGGCGAGTAAATGGGCCGCGCTGGGATTGAACAAATCAACTACCGATCGCTGGGTCGTGCCAAGCCCGCAAACTGTCACAGTTAGCACGCTGAATATTACTACCAGTAACTCCTGGGTTTTAAATGGAAGTTTGACTGTCGCGGCGGGGTATAATATGACGTTGTATTATAATCCGTTTATGACTTTCATGTGGGGGAGGGTTACGGGATGTGACAATGAGAGCTTGAATGCGTGGCCTGTGGAAGCGACAATGCCATATTATTTTGTTGCGAATGACTCGTCGACGGTTTTAGCGGGGATATTTGTTGCGGAGGCGACTTGGTTGAATGAAACGGTTGCGGCGGCGGCGGCGAAAAAGAGCGTGGGAGCGGGGTTGAAGTGGAATGATAATTGGATGATAGCGTTGATAGCTCTAGGGGTGTTGAGCTTCTTCAAGTTATAGACGAGATGTATAGGGGAGGTGGTGTTGGATTTTTAGTTAATGCTTAATGTAATTACCTACTAATACCATTCCAGTAGAGCCTTCGCTCCCTGACAACCTTGGCATAGAATTGAGTGAAATGCACTCGATCAACGCACGTTGCCCCACCACCCCTTGCACCCACTCTTCTCCTAAAATCATCAGAGAATCGGGAAAGTTATCAATCTATATTCTCACAGCAAAAGCCTGCTCAGGCTCCTCCTCGCATTCCTCTTCACCACGGTCCCATTCCCAACATAGGTAGGCGGCAAAGGCGGGTCCGCATTCTTAACCAGCATCTCCGTATATGCCTCCCACCACGTTCCCGCATTCGGCGCGACCTCCCCGCTAACAGTAACACCACAAGCACCATCACTTTCACCACCCGGTTTCGCCCACACAATACTGTCCACAAGACTGGAATTCGTTTGCGTGGTCGGTCTGATTCCAAACCCAGCTTCGACATTGCACCAATCTCCCCAACTGCCTCGAGTGTTCTGGAGTCCAGAGCGGCCTTGGTCGATGATGAAGTGCGCGGGGAGGGAGAGGTTGGTAAGGAAGGGAGCCAAAGATTCAGCGTAGTGTAGCTCGTCGTAGGAGTTCGACCATTGTGTGTAGTTTGCGCGGGGGTTCGCGATGTATGGGTTGTAGTTTGAGACGTCGGTTGCGAATCCGCGGATGGAGGGGGCGGGGCGCGTGTAGTTTAGAGGACGAGTCCCGTTTAGGGGGCGAGTGGAGTTTCCGCTTCGGTATGGGACTGTGGCGTTGGTTGCATTGGCGGCGAGGGCGATGACTTTGGCGAATTCTGTAGCAGCTGGTTGATGTCAGTTTTGAATTTGGAGGTGGGAGGAGAGGGGAAATACCCAAAGGAAGGTTTCCGTCCCATCCGAGCCACCCTCCATGGGCGGCATCAAGGTACAGAGCAATATTGGAAGCCTGGAGCTTCGCAATCGCGTATGCAATACCTGCCTCATACACGGGGGTGGCATTGGCGCAGAAGGGCACATTCTGGTTAGTGATAACGTTTCCTAAGCTATCTGGCTCCAAGATGACTGCAAAACTCAAATCCCTGGCATTCTTTAACAGGGCCGCGTATGGATCAACGAACTTCTTCTTGTACAATGCCAATCCATCGTTGATGGATGAGAACTCTCCCGCTGATTGACCTGCTGAGCAATCCCTATCTGGCAGGTTATATAGCACCAACTCAACGATTTGACGTTTTCGGGTCTTTCGCTGCTCGGCTCGTGCTTCGGCGATGGTTGTGTTGATGATGCTCAGTCCACTGACGGAAGTGACCCAGACGAAAGTTCCAGTCTTCTGAACAGTACGAGCTCGTGCTGCGTTCAAGGTGTCATTCTTGGCAAGGAAAGCGTTGACGGTTTGGTTCAATTCGGCAGCGTAAAATGAGTTTGCGAAGTAGTTCTTGCCAGCAAATGGATTCACATCTCTGGTGGTGTTAGAAGCCGAAATCTCCGCAATGACGCCTGCCGCTGAGAAAGCGGTAAGAGCAGCTGTGAACTTCATGATGAAGACTACTTCAAAGATTGAGAAAGGCGTGAATAGGAGGACTTGTGGGCACGACGGGCACTTATATTAAAGATTTTCCGGGGTACTCCACGAGAAACTTATCGTGGAGTCTCTGCACCCGAGATACCGCCGCATTTAATTCGAAAAATAGAACCAAGAGAGGAGGCTGAAAGAGAAACAATATTCGGATAAAATAGCCATATCAACCTATCTCTGAAAATCTGAGCTCTCGTAGGCAGACATATCAAGCTCCACTTTCACGCCGTCAATTGACCGGTGAGAAAACAAAATGTCGCAATTCTCGTGAGGGGTGCGAATGCCAAGAGCGAAAACGAATCGTGAGGATAAAAAGACTTTTAATGTGCCTTTATATGTACAGACAAGACGAGATGAAAACGGTGAAATCTCCCCGGCCTCCCGTTTAGGCGCGTCGGATGCATCGCGACTTTGACTTCGGACGCAGGTACTTCAGATGAACAGATTGGCGAGGAGTGTCGTGATTTAAGCGTTAAGTGAGTACTTGTTGGAATGGAAGTGATAGAGTGTTTTCGCGCGTAGAGATCGTGAAGATGTTAATAAAGAGGAAGAGGCGCGACCCGAACAACATTGACGGTGGGCCGGCCGAGAAAGACCAGAAACGCAGTTTAAGCCTGTCACGTGCCACACTTTCATACTCTTGTCTCTTGCTACATAGGCAACCATCAAAAGAATGAGAACAGAAAAGCGGAATGTTTCAATCAATTGCTATGATAATAGACATACAATTCTAATTGACTTGTTTTTTTAGAAAAGGTACGCTTCAAGCATGTGGTCACCACAGGCGTAATGATGACCACCACACTTTGAGGTTTGCCGTGTGCGAGTACGATACCAGGAATTCTGAAATGATTCTCACGGGACGTAAAATAGAAAAATTTAATGTGACAGCTGTCGTTAGTACTACACGTTTCCTCAACGAAATATCCCCCTCATACGTCAGATATCATCTCTATGCACATATATCCATCTCTGAACATTATATCCACTTGCAGAGAAAAGAAATCTAATCCATAAAGCCTGCCTTTCCATTGCCATCTGCATCCTTCTTCGGGTTCAATTTATCCATCAAACTCGGCTTCTTGCCCGTATTGCTTGAGTTGTGAGAAGTCGAACCAGTCAGATGATTATTCCCAGAGCCAACGCCAGTAGTTGCGCCTGTAGCTCCAGCGCCAACACCTGCTCCAGTCGTGCCGAAAGTGCGAGATGTACTGGATGTACCAGTGGTGCTTGAACTTGTGTTTCCGTCATAACCGTGAGTGCCGTGGCTGCCATTGCGGCGGCTTCCAGTCAGTCCCTCTTCCTCGGTCAAAGAAGTGGTGCCTTTCGCACCAGCACCGCCTAAAGTTCCGCCTACAGAACGAGGTTCACCTGCAAAGGCATCAGTGCGTTCCTCACGCCCTCCGAGGTGTCCTCCTTGGCGTTGGAATTCGCTCATACTGACAGCTGGGAGTTCGGTAGCAGAGTGGTGTTTTGCCTCATTTTGGTGAACTTCATGGACGAGAACAGTGGTATGGACAACGGAAGGTTGGATAGTCTCCTTTTGAATAACTGGTTGGATGTTTTCGTGGACGTGGTGGTGGACGTGCTCGCCTACAATGGTTGGGTCTGAGGATGAGGTGTGTTGTGTCTCGGCCACGGTGCGATGATCCTTGAATTGAGACTTCTCTGCGGCTAAACGCTCGCGGACATGATCATCGTTGCCATGCTTGACATTACGATGCTCAACGCCCGCCGTTTGGTGGATGTGTTTCTCTGGTAGAACCTCTCGGTCTTGGATGGGCTGGACCGAGGTGTGGTAGTGGTCTTGGTGGACTTCGCGGTCAACAGCTGTCTGCTGCTTGTCGTGTTTGGTGCGTATAACTTTTTCATGCTGAACAGATGGGTTGATGGTCTGCGATGTGTTAGCGGAGAACAGAAGATCAAGGAAGTTGATATCCACCTCGTGTACAGTAGTGTCATGCTTTCCATCCTTGGAGAGGAAATCAGAAACTGCTGCCTTTGCTCTATCCATTATGTCTAAGGATCAAGTGTTGATTGATTGGGCATCAAAAAGAAATCGTGTTGTAATGATATTGATATTGAAATGGGATAAAATGGTAGACAGGTGAAGGTTGAGAGGTAATATAGGTCAACTCAAATGTATGAAGGTGTTACGTATGCACGAAGACCCCTCATGCCCCTCATGAGGGGTTGTCATAACTACATCATCAATGACGGATGCAGCAGAGATCAGGCGCCCCGAATGTCAAAGATGCTTAACTAGAGTTACAGTAGTGACCGTAGCCTTGCCGGGATCGCATGGAACAACGGCAGAGGTCGAGGCAGTGCAGGAAAAATCTTCCAAGGAGCTGAAAGAAGGATATCTTGTGGAGAAGTTGTGATACCCAGCTGTAACTCGCCCAATGGGTTAGAATGTGGATGTCGACGATATACTTTCGCTTACTGAAGCGAGAGACCTGGCTAGATGTCGAGCTCTCCTCTTTGCTCGGTACTCTCCACGGGGCCGATGCTGTACTACCTAGGTAAGAAATCGCATACTGTGGATGCCATGATCTTTACGAAGGAGGTGAGATGAGAAGTTTCCAAATGCTGCAAACGCCCATCCTGCCGGGTTGGAAACTCATGTTCGATTTTAGTGGTATTTTAGCAATTATCGATGCCGAGATTATTGAAAGATTCTGGTATCAGGCTTGAGACTCGACCAGGCGGTGATCTTCGAACTAATGGCCTGCATGATCAGTGGAAGCTACTGCGACTGTTCCATGGGTAAGGGTTTGGTATCGAAATTCAAATACCAAACTCAATCGTTGACTAAGGGCCTAGAAACACTGGACAACGACAGCAAAGGCGAGATTTTCTAAACGCGAGTATGGCTTACCTAGAGAATCATGTCTTCAGCCCAGTTCGCCAAATTGATACCAACATACCAACATGAGTTGAGGCACCCTGGTGATCTTCAAGTGTCAGAGTAGCTTTTGGCCCATGCGGATCCGAGGAGGAACCCAGGACCTTGGACCGAGGGCCACCAGTATGGGATTTGCCAGTTTGCCATACCAGATTGTTGTACTTTGGCATGATGAGGATATCGAGCGGTTGCATCATTGAACATCAAAGCCCCACAATCTTGGCACGGACGGGAGGACGTGCTCAAACTCTGGTGACATGTGGATATGCGACGCCAATACTGGGAAGATTCGCACGAAACGCTTGGTGATGTCCGAGGAGATACGGATGCTATCTTGCCGAATGCTTTTCCATCAAGACGGCGGCATCCCGTTGTTCCCAGTGTGATGGCGGGATTTCAGCTGATCAGGAGCGCAGCTTCGATCGTATGGGAGTGAAAGAGGCTGATGACGCGTAATAGGTCTGAAGCATTTCCATAGCTTCACTGCAGCAAACATCCAGTGTGATCTGCTGGCTTCCAATGGCATCCCATGGAAATGGTGTTTGGGAAGGCTTCGGGATGCTCTGAGAAAACTATTCAAACCCAGCTCCCTGTTATCAGCATGCCATACCAAAATCAGCACATGATGGAGCATGACCGAAAGACAACCCGGTGGACTTCGACTGGTGGCCGACCCGCAACCCTGATCTTTTCCCCAACAAGTGAAACGTACTTTCTTCACCTGCCAGCGAACCAGTCATGGCAAGCAAATACCTAGCACCGGCATACCTAGGTATCTAGGCAGTCCTATGAGCTGTAGCTAGCAAGCACCAGACGCCCATGGTTGTCGGTCCTAAGAGAGAACTGCGGGCTGCCGAGACGCCAGCCAGGAAAGAAAGGGGAACCCGAAGCCGGGCCCCGACGATTGCTCTATGGAATCTGTGAAGGAAGCTGCGATCCTTTTTCGCATACAGTATCCGTATCTGCACAGTAGGCAAAATTGAAGCTGTTGATACTTGGACTTCACTGAGGCCAGAGACTTCTCGGGGCAGTCAAATCAGCCGCAGTGTGTCACGGGCTTTGGCAGATCCCCCCGCACTCGCCTGTGGTCAATTGCTGGGGTGCTGTGGCCCCTGTCCCAGACTGCACAATGGAAGCTTTCAGGAGTCTCTTTGGCCGCTCAAAAAACAACACCAACACCAACACCAACACCAACTCCAACACCACGACCAGCGCTGCGAAAAGCAAAATCAGCAACCCGATCCCCATCAACACCAACTCTCTTCAAAGTCAATCGTACGAAGCCGCTGTCGCTCTAGCACCGCCTGTCCACGGCTCCTACTCTATCGCAGGCAATGGTCCCAGCGTCTTGGAGACGATTCACAGAAGACAATCAAATGCCGGCAGCATCGCCGCAAACACCTCTCGACAGCGCGACAATCCACCTGAACCTGTGCCAATCCCTCCGCCACCGCAGACTACACCACACGATGGAACACCGGGTGGAGGACAGAGCGATGGGAGGACGCGATCTGGATTCTCGGTGAAGTCTCCGCCCAGCTTCTTCTCTTCCAGCAGGAAGAACTCGATCAGCTCAATACGAAACCCCTCTCTGGATACCCCTCGAACCGATGTATCCTCACCCATACTCCCCACCGAGTCTTCTGCCTCTCCTACTCCGCGAGGACGAGGCCGCGGACGCGAAAGAACAGCCAACAAACCAGCAGGGCGGGACATGATTCCTGAAGGCTTCACTGTCCCCTCCACCCACAATCGAAGCACGTCGCAGGTTTCGCGCAGACACATCGACTTGTTGGATGCCCATTCGAACATCACCACCAACTCGCGAGCACAATCTTTACACCGTGCCAAAGCATCCGGAGTGCGCAATTATGGCGAAGATGTTGCGGACCGAAATATTGCAGCAAACGAACATCGATTAGATCTAAATGCGCCCGAGTTTAGTTATCTCAAACATCTTTATGCATCGCACACCAACACAAGCATACCACAACCGCAATCGAGAAAAAACACTGGCGTCGCGGCGACTGGCGGGCAGTCTCATGCGCTGGCATCCCCTATCGCCCGTCGCTTTCCGAGCCATGACACACGAAGTGACGACACTCGTAGCCCAGTTACCACCACCAGGACTCGCCATGAGCGCAGCTCTTCTATTCGATCCGCAACCTCGCAGTCTAGAACGCCAGCTTTTTTTCCTCCTCGAACAGATTCAGCCACAAGCCAATCCTATTCGGCCAACCGAGGCCGCCATGACGATCATTCAAGTGTGTCGAATGACAGCTGCGGCGAAATTGGTAGAGCTATCTCTCCCACCACAACAGAAGATGCCCCTCCTGCTCGGAATCCCCGCCGCCCTTCTATCAGTAGTACCAATACCGCGCAGACGTCGAATCGAGCAAGACCAGTGGCTGGAATCTTGAAAAATCCACCGCCTGTCGCTCTGCCTTCTGCCTTTCAGCGAGTCACATCCCCCACACCCTCCACTGAATCCTCGAAATATTCATCGTCCCACAGCAGACAAACTTCGAATACATCGGTAACTCGCGGTTCATCTCTTGCCAGCCGAAGACGAACAACCTCAATGTCGAGCCAAAGTACTGCTACTCCAAGTCATGGACGGGGTGGATCCAAGGATAACTCAATCAGCTACACGCCTTCTGCCGGATCATCACACTCGAGACAGCAATCGAAAGCAAATCGAGAGAGTTATATTGTCCAATCATCTCCCAACCCAATTGACCTCGAGGGTGTAGTCGACCTGAGCAATACTGTTGATACGGATATGACCAAAAAGGCTCTACCTGGTACATATAAATCCCCAGTGCCTACCCCTAACCGACCAACATCACGTCCCCTGTCTCTGCGCAAACGTTGTGCTTCAAGCCACAGAGCTCCAAGGTTTTCTCCGCTCAATATATCACCTCATGATCCTTCCAAATCTCCATCTTTTCCGCCAGAGAATTGGCCTCTGCCACATTCTCCTTCCTCAACACTTTTAGAGAGTATGTGCAAGTCTCTTGCTAATTAACCTACTTATTAGCCGTTACCCATGAGCATGTAACGCCAACGAGACATGAAATTCGACACGAACGGATTACTCGCGAAACTCATACTCACGACGTTTTTCATCGCATTCTCCCTGTAATTGAAACCGAAATTCTCCCAACCAAGAATTATGTGCCGTCGGCAGATGGGAGAGGATTGGTTGAAATTCCAGAGCACATGTTGCCTGGTCGGACGGAGAATGGAAGTCCAAGTAGGAATTGGGAGATTGTAGAGACGGGATTGGGAAAAGGTGATCATGGTGCTGGAATGCGTTCTCAACAATCTTCTCGAAGCATTCGGCGTGAGATTCCCAGGGAAGGCGCCGAAGCACCTGTAGTTGGTTATGTGCAATCGCGACATCATTCACGGGGTTCATCGTCATCTTTTTCATCAAGGAGGAAGAGCCTGCTGGAGCCAATATTGAGCAGCAAGAAGGAATATATCACCAAAGAGGGGTATCCTAAAACGGAGTACGTGTGGCGTCACCCACCTGTATTCGAGACGGCGGATGGCAAGACGACGTCTGTTCTCCTTCCAGCCGGTTTTGGCGAAAGTGATTCGAACTACGGTGAAGAGACGGATACTAGCATAGATTGCGGCACCACGACTGGAACCATAACGAGTTTTCGGAGTTCAGGTCGTGGACAGGGGAGAACAGAAGAGCATCTGCAGTACCGAGATAGTGGGTATGGCCCAGAGGGTATGCTGCCAGGTCTTAAATATTCATCTCCCATGGCGGCATATATTGGGAGAGCTGTGAACGAGAGCCTTGAAGACGACTATGAGGAGCAAGAACCGCGGAACTCTGCTCATGCGGAAGGTGAAGCAACGAACGCACTCAGACGAATGCGAGAACGTAGGTCGATGGGGTTGAGCGTGAGTCAGAGCGCGGGTCCTGCTGCTGGTAGTGGTAGTGTTCCAGAGCTGGAAGCTGGTGTTCGAAATATGGGTGTGGGATCGCGATATTGATGCTTCGCCTGCTCTGCGTTTTCGCTAGCTGCCATTTATTGGTATTGTAAATATGTTCTATACTACCTTGCTTCGAGTTGTTCCTCATGTTGTATATATCTTAACACGCTGATCAAAACCACAGTAATGTATATATTATGTTAAGTACGATGCTGCGAGCTCTCTTCACCGCTGCACACAATCTTTTCTTCCTTTCCGCCTTTCGTGTTTGCTCCGGTTCTGGCTAGGAAAACATTTGATTGCGCGTCGCAAACAGATACGATGTCGAGCAAAACTCTTCTACCTACATGGCGGCGGGTATTATGCAACCGCGCGAAAAAGACCTCTCAAAAAAAAGGGGAACATATGAATGTTCTCGTTCATTTCCCGTTTGGGCTTGCTCGCTTGCAGTGACCCCAGCCAATCGTCGTACCCGATGGATACTTCGCCCCATCCTTTCACGACACCAGGGCTAAGGATACCGACAACCAACCCTGTGAGGCTGGTAACGGCAGGCTGGAGATCCCCCATGGAGTTGTGTTCACGATTTCTCGTGCATCCTTTGAATTTTAAGTCAAGGTTAAGGTGGTTGGTAGGTTACTTGGGAATTCCTTCCTCGCTTCGAACATTTATCAAATTACCATATTATCGTTTGTCGTAACGACCCTTGATGTTAAATCCTCCAGAGGGTCAAGGCAGGGCGATTGTTCCTTACGATTTGGTATTGAGAAATCCTATGGAGGGCCTCTTTTTGAAATAAGTTCGTGGGGAAGGATGATTTTGTTTGAAAGGATTGAGGAAGTATCATTTGAAAAGTGCTTTGTGGGATGAAAATCACTTCTTGATTGAAGGTATAAAGCATCGTCGTACCCACAAATTATACTTCCTCATTCATTCATTCATTTTTATATATCCAACCTCCAAGCTCTTCAGCCCTAGAAGTCTACTTTCTTTATCTTCCTCTTTTCGCAAACACATACTTCACTTCTATTTCCCGTCTTTCAAAATGCGACTCTCATCAACCTCCTACACCATAGGGACAATAATCGCAGCAGGTCTGCTCCACCAAACATCCGCCACACCAGTCGAACTCAACCTCCTCTCCGAACTCCGCCACAAACGCTCACCCGCATCATCCAGCGCAGCCCCCACCCCAACAGGCGGAATCAACACCCAAGTAGGCGTAGACCCCAACAGCAAAATCATCGTGGGCGCCCTAACCGGCAACGACCTTACAACAGCCATAACCAACGCCCTCACCACGGTATGCCCACCGACAGGTGCCAACTGCGGCGCCGAGTCTGCCGCCATCCAAAACATCAACTTCGCGGACCCGAACGGTAATAACAACGAAGGTATTGATACCGGAACCATCACCATTACCGCAGTGGGAAGTTACCCCAATTCCACGGTCGCGAATCAACTTATCGGCATCATCGCTTCATCCATGGCGTCTGCTGCCACGGGCTCAAATTGCCAGACGGTGCCATGGAGTCAAGGCTGTACTGCCGCGAATAAGAGAGCATTAGGTGGTGGGCCCGGTGACGGATATTCCAACCCCGGACCAACGGAGTGCACACATCACACTATTCAAGTGTGCACCGCTCCCGGCGATGTCGGCGCGCAGATCTGGCTCCCGCTTGATGGGAGTTGGGCACAAGGAGGAGGGATTCATATGTCTGCTTCGTTTACGAGTAATGTGGGGAGTTTTGACTGTGGGGGTGTGCTGTCTGATG